>CAEGAE010027465.1:0-47114 GCA_903067095.1 Girardinus metallicus
ATATATATAGTATTAAATAATGTTTTTTCTCCACATTAGCATATGGAAGCATCCTTATAATCAACATTTTGCCATTTTTGTGAGTCGTTTACATCAGGTACTTTAGGTAATAGAAAGCTTTTTTACCCACTCTTGTGACATTTTTTTTAGAATAATTTCTCATGGATGTGAAATTAAAATAGTAATAATTAAGCAACAAACTAAATGAAAGCGATGGCAAAAGTTAGTGTTTGTATTTACAACCAAACTGTATTAAATTTAATACAGTTAAATTTACCTGGACTGCATGGATTTCATCTACATGCCGTCTGTTTAATATGAAGAACATATTAAACCGACGGGTCGACTTTTATTGTGAATCGGTGCAACCTAGATGAATTAAACTGAATTTATCTTTATGAGAAATGAGCTTCTCAAGAATAATGAGTTGGTTCTTAAGGATTAACAGCCATGCCATAAATCATGTGTTGTGTTAGTACCGGCAGGTGAAACATGAGGGCAGCTGCTCATTTTCAGCAGCTTGAGAGTGTCGCTGTTGTTGGCCACCAGGACTTTGAGGGAGGGATCATCCACAGGGGTGTCGTCGATTTTCAGGGAGGACAGAGATTTGGAGTTGACGAAAACAACCGTCAGAGCGGAGATGAAGTGAGACTGTAGAAGGGAAAGAGAAAGAGACACATTTAATGACACAAAATGTGATAACCAGGGTGACATAACACCATTATGACTGTACCAATCTGGTTCCAACACAGTGGCAGTGGTGGTGCAAAATTTCATTTTTTGCAATTGCAATTGCTAGTTTTTCAATTGCAATTGCAAAACTAGCAGGATGCTTTTATGCCGTCTGAGTAGAATTTTCTACACAAAATACAAATGAAAATCTTTTCAGTTTAATGGTTGAAAAAAGATCATTTAAACATAAATGTGTGGGGGGTTTTTTCCAGATTAAAAGAAGAAAAAAAGTCATTGTTATATATCTATTTGAGTAAAGTCTACAGTGTGTGTAGTTAAGAGAGGCCTTGTAGATTTTGACTAAAAACATTGCAGCTGAGTGAATGTCCCAGTAAGAGAGCCGCAACCCCTTCAAGGGAATCGCTCATAATATTCTTAGAAACAATTACCGTAAAAGGAAAATATGTTCTATATGTCCTTTGATAGAGGTAGTAGTTTTATACCCAACAGAAACTAATCGAATTATAAAAGTATCCACTTTTATGAATCCAAGTATGGATCCCATGTCTTTAGAACGTGGCCTGCCAATCGGACCCAATCACGAGGTTCTACACTGATTGTGAGCTAATGTCCATTAACTGGAGCATTATCACATGTTCCAGTTACTCCCAAAGAAAGGTTAAGGCTCGCATCATTCTTTCAGGTGCTACTTATATCTCACAAGACTTAAAGCTTCGACATGACAGACAAAAAAAAAAAATAATAATTTCAACAATGAATAACAGAAATCTGCTTTTGCTTTTAAAAACAAAATAAACTAGTCAATCTTGCTTTTATATGAAGTTATATATAAATATATATTATTTGTCTTATTTAGTTTATCCACTTATGTTTTATTATTCTATTTTTAGTTAATATTACGCTTAACTGTTACTCTTAAAACTTTGTTTTTCAGAATTTTATTGCTTTTTTTTTTACAATTACTGCATTTCTGCCTCTCTCCTATGGTAAATGAATGTGGCTCCTTAGTTCATCTTTAGAGGCACAGCCCTAAGACTTCATGTCCAGCATTGCAATAAATGGTCAAAGTCTCCAAGGCTTTTCCACACAAACTTAAATTAGGTATATAAAAAAATAAAAATATAAAAAAATAACTGATGGTTTAAGTGTGGGGCCAATGACAGGAAGTGTGCTGAGAGGGGCGTGGCCAGCAACGGATCTTGCTCCACATGGTTTGGTTGATTTATTAATTCATTAATTGACTGAACACTTGCCACGGTCAACCAACAAACCGAATCCATTAAAAACAGAATATAACATTGTTCGTGAAAATACTCGACCTGCAAAGCTTATCAAAGTTGATGAGCTTTTAAGCCTTCCTTTTAAATTAGGCCAGTATCAAAACTTAGTAAAGCCTAAAAAAATCTAAGCTGTGACCTCCTCTCAAAGATCAACTGTTACAAAAGATAAATACAAAAAGTGACATTTTAATCCGTTAGCTTGAGCGTTTTCCAGGCCTTGGACCTTCCCGCGGGCACACAGCATCAATCAGGACAGCCTCATCGCATCCATTCATCAAAAATCTGACGTTTGGGCGGCTGAGTTATCGCTGCCCTTCAGGGTTACCTTGGGCATCTCCATGAAGCTGGGTCTGGCTGTGGATATGAGTCCCAGGGTTTTCAAAGAACAATTCACCAGCTGAGAGAGGATGTCGCACGCCGCCTCTGCAGACTCTCTGCTGCTGTCCACCTGCGAGTCCGACGCAGAAAATTAAGCTCTCTTTTTAAATGGAGGAGGTGAATCCACTTCAGTTTTTAAACACAAACCATCCGCCTGTCTTACCTTGAAGCTGACATACTGGAGGTGGTTGGAGTGCTTTTTGATGATCTGCTTGATGAGCTCCGGGTGTGTGGCCTTCAGGTAGGAGCTGGCCGGCTGGTTCAGCTCAAACTCAAAGCAGCGCCACAGCTCTGGCATGTGGAAGGCCTGATTCCAGCCCCGGCACACCTAGAGAAATGACCCAACAGACTTCATATAAGAAATGGAGAGATTTAAAAATTATATGTGTAGTAATATGACAGAATGAAACATCAACCTTTGTGACCTTTACACCAAAAGATTGTCAGACTTGTTGGAAGAAGGATATGTGTGTAGCCAACACCAGCTACAAGTCACCTTAAGGTAAAGTAATAAAGAATGTTTGCCAAGCCATAAATGATGAAACATGCTTAACCATCAGAACTTGCTCTGCTCTACTATATAGCCAGTAAATAAAGGTGTGATCACATGTCTCCATCTTAAAAACTAATCAAATCCAGGCTCACAAGCAAGTTGCTAATGATTAATTAGAGGCAATTAATCTTCTAACTTTCAGAAATCAGCTAGGAGTGGAGGTGGCGTCAGTCTGAAACTGAATGCTGGCTATAATTCATTGATAAAACTGTCTGTTCTGTTTGACTCAGCACCACCCCTTTGCAGGGTTGCTTTGCAGAAGTATTTATACCCCTCTATGTTTTGCTGACCAATTCATTTTACTAGAATCTCATGTGAAAGACCGAAGCAAAGTCGTGGATAATTATGAAGCGAAAGGGAAATGAAGCATGGTTCTCAAGTCTTTTTTTCTCTCAAGTCCAAATGTAACTTGCCAAAACACGACAAAGTTTACGGGAGCGAATACTTTAGCGATAATGCTAATAATAACTTAAATGACAAGCCCTACATCGCCATTTCACACAGTCCCATTAATGTAAATAATTGACATGTAATCGGTGCTTTTTAGATACCAGAGAAGCATAAGCTCTGTCCAGCAGTGGGATGTACTGGAAAATGTGAAGCAGGATCTCCTGCGGCAAACACTCCCAGTTGGCTCCTTGCTCTTCCAGTTCCTTCTCTCCCTCCTGCTTAGTTGACCATTTGATACTCTTCTGATACCCCCCACTGGGGCCTCCTCCTTCCTCCTGCTCATTCTCTTGGAGACCTCGTTTCATCCTGGGAAAGGAGAAGAGGGAGTTTAACATACACCCAGAGCTCTGGAAGAACGCAATAATTTTATTTGTAATCCAATAATTAACACATCAGTTCATATTCGGTTAGTGGCCTGCAAATGCTTTGGAAAAATTATTGCATTCGGCCGTAAATTAAATCACTGGACACTGATGGGCTATCTTTTACCTTGATCATCGCACCACTCGTGGCGCCGCCAAGTACGCCGGACTGTGAATGGTGCGGACCCAGTCTTTCTTGCTCACAATGAAAACATTTGTACTCATAGGTCACGCCTCCCTCCATTTCAACAATCAACACAGATGTCAAACTAACATGTTGTAAATTTGTTGACATTAAAGCGATGGCCAAAACAGCCTTAAGTTAGCACAAATGTGCATAAATGTCAAGAGACTGACGTTAAAAACGGCACAAAAACACAGATCAATAGTTAGCTTAGCCACATTTAACCACGCTGGGGGTTAAGCTGACAATTATTAGCAAGTTGTAACTAGCGACTAAAACCAGTGAACTTAAACACATTTGATTTCTAAGTTTTGCTTCGTCTGTTTATCTCACCTGGCTTTCAGCGCCACCGTTGGTTGTTTATTTACGGAGGATCACTTTCAACGTCAACCTGGACCGACAAAATAAAACTGCGTACGGGCTGGACGAGCGATCAAACACATTGGACCATACGACAGTGCGATGTGGCCGGGCGTTACTGAACACCAACCGAGGAGGCTTCCGACGGGAGATCTCCAAAAGTCTTCGAGTTTTCCAGGCGCCTGACCTAGTTTCGATCCACAACTCTGCCTCAGCACAGCACTTTGTCGGCTAAAGATGGCGTTTGTGTTGCTGTGCGGATCAGAGCGCTGTAATTATAGTGAACAGTCGAAAGGGGGAGCAGTTTCACCCAAATGCGTGTTCCAAGGCAACAATGGTTCAACTATTACGGTTTTACTAGGAACTGACAAATCAACTCAAGATAAAGACAAAAAAATTAATTTTCTAAACAATTAAAATAATTTATAGAACTTATGAAATCAAGGTACTTACCATGTTTCTGATGCCCTACTTTATTCCTAACTTATCACCAGCCACTCATGCTTGTTGGTAATCAGTCAAAAAAATTTTTTTTTTTGTTTTTGTTTTTGTAATGATAAAATAGGTGAAGAAGATTAAAATACAACCACAGCCAATTATTATCAAGGACAGAAGACCACATCGGCATGTGACAACAGAGGGAAAAACTTAAAACACGGCACAGAGTTTAGAACAACATGGCTTCCCCATAATTTTAACGCACATGAAGCACACAGCTGCAGATCAGTTCCCACATGGGTGGATGAACCAAAACATGAAAATGAAGTCGAGCAGAAATCCATCCTAGGTAGCTCATCTCATTGAGGGCATTTAACAATTGCTAAATGTTTTAAATACACAAACATCCGGGTGTTAATTTATGACACTGCTAATTAGGATGACCCAGCACAGGTCTCTTTTTACTTTGTACATCTTTGTTGCTGCTTTCATCTGTGGTATATGCTTTGCTTTTTCATTTTCCACATGTTGCAGCTATTGATATTTCAGGTAGATTTCTTTCTTGCCCAGAATACTCTTGTAAAAGACATTTTGTTACCAAAAGTTTAAATTTTCTGATAATAATCAATTCAAAAGCTTCAGTCTGAAAAACCAAATTGAGTTTGCAGCGACACTGAATGAAATTAAAGCTGTCGTCTTTGTTTTTGTGAATCGCTTTTCGCAACTGAATATTCCTACTGGTCCTGCACCATTTTTGTTACACACCGATAGTAAAAATCTTTGCATGCTATTTTTAATGTACAAAACCTCTCTTCTCTGGTTTTGTACATTAATTGATGTTCTTAGTTTAAGACCATCATTTTTAAAGAATGATTCATGAAAGTAGCAACATAGCAGATCGGCCCAAACACACTTGCGACAACATTTGCGAAATATGTTCACTCACATTTTTGTGTCTGTTTTGGTAAAGCTCTTGGGTCCTACGTCTCTTTTCAAGAAACTCTTAATCCAACCCTGTGATTTAGTGGTCAGAGTTTTACCAGAAGAAAGCATAGTCAAGCCCAAATACCAGAAATGAAGACAAGTACAACCAAAAGTTTGAGTTGGAGCTGAAACGTATGTTTATTAAAATGGGACGGATTAGCAGTTTTTTTACACTCCATCCATAGTGGCATCGATTTAGAAAGCAACAAACACGTACAAATGCGGTATTTACACACCACTATACACATATTTATAAAATACAATTGCAACTTTTCATACAACTTTGCAGAATTTTCTTTTTCATATGATTTGAAGTCATAGTGCGGAGGCCTTTCCAACAAGCTACAGTTAAACTCTTTGGACAACGAAGCTTTAGAAATGCAGACCTGGACAGTAGTTTTAATAGTATCAGCCTTTTGGTGTCATTTTCATTTAATGCATGTTCTGACAAGGTTTTCTGAGGACGAATATGTTATACAAGTAATATGGCTCTGATGAAGTAGGTCCACACAGTTTGGCTGCATAAATGCATCTTGCCAGACTGAAAAAGTATTATTTATGACGTCCAAGCCACACCTCATTGTTATCCAACAGATACGCAGCATTTAAAAAGAAGCTTGAGACGAGGTACTTTGCTCTGATGACAAGCCTGTAAAGAAACTCAGGGTTTCTCTATGACAGAAAACAGATGACCTCCATCCCTCTCCATTTTCCACAGGGGTGTCACAGCACAAAGGTTAAAACCAAAACTCCAGGCCTCTGAAGCAGGCAGCTTTGAAAGCCAAGATGTATTAAGCCATTCAGGTATGTTCTTGGACCACCAAAGCAGTTCATGAGGAAACCTTTTTGCTTTGTTTTTTACCCACAGTTTCCAATGAAGGAGAAAAGTTTAAATGGTATATGCGCCACTGGCACGTTTTCATTAGAAATCCATCCTCTATAAGTGTCAGATGCTGTTAAATCATGTCTGCCGTCAACAATCTGAGTCGAATATAACCATCTTTTACTCTCTGCAGTGCAAAATAACATCTGTGACATGTAACAAATGAGGAGAACATACTTATAGTTATCTGAAATGTATATTTATGTCGTTAGATGTAGCCATTCTGAAGACCCGCATATTGCTTTCGTTTTAAATGTTACACAATACTGCCATCGTGTGGCCAAATTTAGTTTTGCAGATTAAACAGTCCCGTTTCTTGCGCCAAAACAATTATAGTAATAAAAACCGGAGAAATTGCCTTCATTAATGACTATTCATTAGTCTGAATCAAAATATTAACTGGGACTTAAGTTTTTAAAAATTAAACATTTGCTACGTTTCAGTGAGCTTTTAAACTACGTAACTTATGAAACTTCACACTTCAGTGTGAAATCTAAGGGTAAAATTTAATGTTTGCATAACACATGGCCTCCAAAATCTAACCTGGAGGTTCAGCCAAACTGTCCCTTCTTAGATATGATTTTTATTTTTCCATATTTGCACGAGGTACACCAGCCTTAAGAAATTACATGGAAAATTGTTTGTTGTTCTCCTGTTCTGTGCTGCTGTTGGTAACCCTGAAAAAATGTTTTAATTATTCATGTTCCCACTTAAAAGTACTTGAAGGTTGCACAAGATTGCCTTTCATATTCTTCTTTCTTGTGTGATGTTTTGTTCGGGATTAATGAAAGAAAATAATGTGATGCTGAGAGCCATTTTTCCAACACTAAACTGTAATCTTCAGAGCACAGATGATTATTCACCAAATAGATCGCTTTCTGCCCAATCCATCTCTGCATTTCATTCAACTAACAAAAGGCATTCAAGTAAATGAAACCTGTTTATTTTGAAGAGCTTTTGCTATTTTTTTTTTTTTGAATAGGACAACATGGCTCTGTGAGGCTGCTGGACGTCTTGAGGCGGGAGAGTCGTGGGTTGGAGATCAAAGACACTGCTGTTGACAATGAGGTGAAATTTGATTTAATTTGAACTGGAGTGCATTTCATTTGTAAAAGCATCTTCAGTGTAACAGAAGCTGAAAGTGGAATGGAAGCCAGTTTTTTATTAGTCAAAGCCACACAGTAAGATTTGTCCCCCATATTTTCAAAGGGGGTATAACATTTAATTCATTGCACAGGTTTTAGTTTTCTTTTAATTCCCTTATTTGCATCTGAAGCTGTATTCAAATGCACATTTCTCCACTAATGATCCATAAGACCTCATCATGTCTTTTCCTCATAGACTCCACAGGTCACCAAGATTTTTACTTGGGTAATAATCGAAATGTAATAATAGGTCGGATCAAAGTGTTGCCATGTGAAACACTGATACGGAAACAACCGATGTTGTCGAGGAGGACGGGGAGGCGGCAACAGAGACACCAGCTCTTGTAAAAGACACACACAAAGAAAGTGCCTTTGTAGTATTTCACATTAAAACCGAGCGTGCAGAGCGCACGTCGGGACAGAATAACAACACAAACTGACTGGACAAGAACCGGAGGAGTCTCGGTATTATTCCATGCTTCAGAAATATTTGAAACAGGACTAAAAAATAAGAAAAAAAAGAAAATCATCTGTTGTTAAATTTGTTTATCTAATTCAGGGTTTCACCTTTTTGAGTGGAGACAGGACAGATACAGAAAGAAACCGAGCTGGAATTTCTAAATCTGCACGTGTGGAGCACATGAACGAACAGCTGAACACAGTGGCACTGAGCCGGCTCCCTTTGTGGTGTTCACGCCACAGCTGAAACTGGATTCTCGTCTGTGCCTCTTGTTCTCCCAACAAGACTGCAGCCTCCGGTCGCACATCAGACAGCAGTGGGGAATGTTTAGTCTCACGTGTGGTTACTGCTATTAGCTAACTGTCTCTTTGTGGGAGAGTCTCTTACTCTCTGTGCGGCGCAGTGGACGTGGACAGGCACTCCTCCGGGCAGACAGACCACGCTGGGCTCACTGAAGGTGTTGTGGCACAGGTGGCATCCCTTCTTCTCCGACACAATGATAGGTTTCCTCCGCTCTTTTAACTGCAGAGGAAGAAAACACGAGTTACAACAAATCAAAGCTGAGACGTTCTTTTGCAATATTTCGAAATTGCGTGTCAACTATCCATAAGAAGGAGCAAAGTGTCTGATCACACTTTGTGATTATGTGCCTGAGTTTATTTATATTTTTATTATTAGTTCCAAATAAAAATGGGTTTAAGTGAATTTAAAATACAGGTTTGAGCTAAACAACTTATGGAAGCATTTAACTGCTTAGCTTGAAAGTAAATTCAGGAGCAGCATTTCATTTAAATGAGAAAACTTTGTTATAACAACATGCAGAACTCGTAAAAAAAAAAAAAAAGAGTTTTCGCCATTTAAATAAAACCTGTTAAAAATGAAATTTATACATCTCATTAAAACCAAGATATATTCTCTTAAATAAGAAAGGTTGTAGCATCTTTTGATGCCACGGTGAGAGGAAGGGAAGTCATGGCAAGCCCCTTTATACCTTCGCAAGTCGTAATCTGTCAGAGCGTACTTTCACATCTCGTTAAAACGAGCAATGTTCTCGTTATGACGAGATATAAAACTCAACTTGTTAAAACGAGAAAGTTTTTCTTTAAAGGAAGAAAATCTCATAAGATGCAAAACTCGCTGAACGAGAAAGGTTTTCGATAAAATGAGAAAGTTTCAGGGTGCTGAGGTGGTGCAGGGGTTAAGCACAACCCACATATGGAGGCCTTAGCCCTCGACGCTGCTGTCGCAGGTTCGATTCCCGACCTGGCGACCTGTGCTGCATGTCTTCCCCCTTCTCTAATTACCCAATTTACTGTCAAATAGAGGCCACTAGAGCCAATAAAACCTTTAATAAAGAGAAAGTTTCTCATTTCAACAAGTTTTGCATCTTGTTCCAAGTTTTTTTTTTTTTTTTTGTTAAAATGAGAAACAATCTCATTTTAAGAAGACACTTAATGTTCTTGAGTTATTTCCCAATCTCTGTCCGTTAAACACTTCTGTGGAAACTGGCCTAGCCTTAAAAAAGGTAAAATATTCAAAAACACCTACCAGCACATAAGAAACAACAAAGTCAAAGCAGAGTTATTAATAATTAAAACAGTCTGTAAAGCCCAGAGGTTTAATTAGCTGGTCCATCAATTAAAGTATAACCAACATTAAATATATCCATGAACAAATAAGTGCATGGTTTAGGAAAGCAGATAAAACTTTTCATTAATTTTTTAGTGCTTTCCTGTGTTGCTCACCCTGTCATGCAGCAGCTGCACGTTCTCAGAGCGGGCGAGGCCCAAAGCGATCTGGGAGGTCCGGCTGGCGTGCATGCTGGCCCTGACGGCCCGGTTCAAGAAAGGCCTCAGCAGCTGCAGCGACCAGCTCTCCGGGACCATCCGTAGGACGCGGACGGCGTCGAACACCTCGCCGTGCCTGTTTAACAGATCCACGGCCGCCATCTCCATCTCGCCGCCGCCAGCTGCTTGGCCTTTTCCAGGAGGGGTGCCGTCGAGATAGACCCCCAGGAGGAGGTGGAACAGCCGCTGTCGATATGCTGGATCCCGATTGGACGAGGCCCAGATGCAGAAGGCCTCGGCGGACGGGAAGTCTCTGAGTTGGTGGACCAGGATGTGCAGCGCTTTGTCGTGCTCCTCTAATTTCCCGTGTAGTGTTGCACGCTCTAGCAGCAGCTTGTCACAGCTCTCCATTTTACCTAATTCGGATTTAAACAGATTTTTGTTTTAAATGAGCTTCAATCTGAAAAGTGATCTCAACGACTCTAAAATAAATATTCCTGTTGCACTGGATGGTTTGTGTTACCTAAAACAAACTGTACACGGTATAAGTCAGACTCCCTGAGCATGGCTTGAAGCTTCTCTCTGGCTCTGGTCAGCTGCCCCTCATCAGTCGGCGACTCTGACAGCAACAGCATGACCCTGTCCAGGTACAACACAACGAGGTGTGTGTGGAACTTCTCTTTCTGTACAACAAGAAGGGAAAAACAACCCCAGAAATAGTCAAATCCATCTAAATAATAACATGATGACCTGTTACTGTGGTTGGGTCTGGCTAGGTAGCAATGCAACCACCAATTTTCACAAGCAGTAGGACTTATGCTGCAGGATTTGTGAATTCAGATCACATTTATTTGATTCAGAGAGCTTACACGTCCTGGTTGTGGGACTTGCAACCTCTAGATATTTTCTCGCATTCTTCAACTGCATCCCCAAATAAAGGTTACAGCTAACCTGTATTTTTCTCTCCAACACAAGGTGCTCCAAGTAGAGAAGCAGGGCCTGGCTGTGTTTCCCCAAGTAGGCGATGACTTCATCTGGGTTCACCTCTGATCGATCTTTGCCGACAGGCCTCTTAGTAAAGATCTGAATACCTGTCTATTAAGAAAAAAAACAAAAAAAAGTCTTTAAAATGATCAAAAACAGCTGTTTGAA
Source organism: Girardinus metallicus (assembly GCA_903067095.1). Taxonomy (NCBI): domain Eukaryota; kingdom Metazoa; phylum Chordata; class Actinopteri; order Cyprinodontiformes; family Poeciliidae; genus Girardinus; species Girardinus metallicus. The sequence goes on from CAEGAE010027465.1 coordinate 11,110, forward strand.
AAGAACCGAAAGGTCTGTGGAAGTCCCTAAATACTTTATTTGCAGATTTCACAACCGTATGCAATAGAAAGGTGAACTCATTTATCTGTTAAAAAAACACCTTTAATTATATGGCAGTTTGCTGAAGAGAATAAACAGTAATAAACAGTATGAATGAGGAAGAAAGTAAATATACTGTAGCCATGAAAAGTGGGAAGTTGGATCTTCCCAGAAACAAATGTTGAAGAAGATAATATTTGGGTCAAAGCTGCACCAAAAGTCAGACATCAGAGTTCATTTTTGGGAACCTACGGTGGGATCCTTCCGCAAAGCCCAGTCTGCATACTTCCACACAATCTCCATACTGGAAGAGCAGCAGAGAAAGTCCACAATGTACTCGTACAGATCGGATCTAGTGGAATCCTGCAGTTCGCCATCTACAATGCGAATCCACAACTGAAACAAGAGAAGAGAGGACGTTAGTGATCTGGTGCAGGCTCCATTTATTTTTGGAAAAATCGTAGGAATACAAACCTTTAGCGCTGCTGCATCCTGACCATTAAAATGATAGAGAAGCCCGAGTGCAAAATATCTGAGAGAAATAAAAGAGCGGCTTGAGTCGAGCTACAAAAACATAATTACATTTCTGTGCAGAGTAATTAAACCGGCCTGGCTGAACCGGACACGGATTTAACAGCTTCATCAGGAAGCTAATTAACAGCACGGGACAATGAGCGGTATTTACCCAACAAAGGCTCGCCTCAGACAATCCTTTAGGAATTGGTCAATTTCATCACTGCAATAATTAATAAAAATCATACCGATTCCCACGGTAATCCTCTATTCTAACTCTACATGCCAATTTGCTCAGAGTTTAAACAGAATCGCTGAGATTAATAATTGAAAGTTCTCGCTTCTTATAGAGCCGATAAAGAAATCGCAGCATAATATTTGTGTCTTAATCTCCCGTAAAGAAATTGACATTTTAATAAGGAATCTACATTTTTCATACGACAGGGTTCCAACACACACTTATGACCAAATCACCATCAGAAATTCTCAGTCCAGTTTTTTCGTATAGCCTAAATACAAAAGACATCAGAGTTTACAACTTGTGTTTATGTTTAACGCACACTTTGGGGAAAAAAAAAAAAACTGAGTGTAGGAAGGATGGACAGCCAAACAATCAGCAAGGACAGATGAATAGGCAAACTGATGGTTGATCAAATGAATGATGGATGAATAGATAGAAAAACAATTATATTGATTGATAGATATACCACCAGATGATGTATGGACAAATAAACTTGACAAAAGAAAACCCAGGGAGATAGAGCGAGTGACTGATGAAAAGTTAGCTGGACGGACAAAGTGACAGACAGTCGGATGGACTGGATGCTGGTTGGATGCAGTGCAGCACGGAGAATGCTGTTGTTTTTTTTCCCCGTGCTTCATTTCCTTTTTCCAGTCCGTGTTAAAACTCCCCGACACCATGTCAATCAAATAATATCTTCTAACTCAGGCTGCAACTAATTATTATTTTAGTGATTGATTATTCTATGGATTAATTTGGATCTAAAAAATAGGCACATTCTGCAGATATTTCATTTAACTCATTAGTCTCATTTAGTACAACATTGGAAATACATTAAAAGATAAAAATAAACAAATGATTATGTTCCCTTTTTTAAATAAGAAAGTAGTACACGTTTCTTTAGTGTACTCCTGGTCATCTGAAGCAATAATGCATCTGGGGCTAAAAAAATACCCCAAAAAGCCCTTCCTGTTTGACTTATCGATACAATGACGGGCTAATCTGAAGATTCATGTTTGGATGAAGCGGTTAAGGCTAAAACTATGCCACTATAGGACTTCTGAGTAGAACATATTTACAGTATTTTTTTTTTTTTTTATCTTAAATGCAAAATGTATACATTCCTGTACAGTTTTGACTGAATTACTGTTCGGACTGTGTTGTTCTTTCAGCCTTTTCTGAGTCTGTACACTCTAGCCATCGACTAATCGATTACTTAATTAGTTGACGATTACTCCAACAATCGACTCATCACGATTAATCGCTGGAGCCCTACTTTAAACCAGATAAATAGTCGTAGCAGCATACACACTTGTGGCACTTTTCCAACCACGGAACGCTATCTGTGAGCACGCAGGAGTTGTCCGAGGCCAGCAGGTCCAGCAGGCTGTCGTGATCCTGCTCGGCGTAGAGCTTCAGCAGAGCCGTGTCCACGTCGTCTCTGCAGCCGTTCACCACGTCTGTGCTGCGAACCTGAACGGAAGGAGGAAAAACGCTAAATAAAGCCACACAGTCACGCAACGCGCTGCTGGATTACGAAGCCATTTTAACCCGGTTACCTCTCCTAAATAGCTGATGAGGAATTTCTTGCATCGCAGCACCTTCTCCTGGTCACCTTGTGCCAGATGGTTGAGATCCGCGAACTCGTGAAGAGGAGGGTGGCAGCGCATGAAGGAGGAGGAAGCCGGTAGCAGCAAGGGGTAGAGAGAGATGAGCTCCCGCACATCCAGCTCACCCTTCCTGGAACAATTCAAGAAATTTCATATGGCATATCAAAAGCAAAAAAAAAGACTAATATTTGTCATACAAGACTGACACATTTATCAAATTACATAAAGCTCCTCTCTGGAGGCGTCAATAAAAAGACAAAGATGTAGAAAAGAATATAAGCAACTTATTTCCGAAAACATCACAGCTTTTATCAAATTATTCAAAATGGTAATTATTAAAATCTGTAACGGTTTTTGAAATACGAAAGGAATAATGTCAGCAATTTCAGGAATAACACGATAGCCTTAATGAGACGAGATGAACCGGTTATATTATGTAAACCTTTACAGCAACGATTAAATTGAAGTGCATGAGATGCCTAAGAGAAGAAACATTCACAAGAGTCAGATGGTTCTTGTGAAGGGTTTGGAAAAGGGTTGAGACATCAAGAAAAAGCAACTCCAGCTGTTACCTAAAGTGTTCTTTAGCCTCCAGGAACTGAAGCTGGCCAAACTTTATGAATCCTGCCTGCTGAAGGATTCTTCTGTGCAAAACCTGAAGAAAGTGGCAAAGATGGAAAGAAAAATGTAACTACACAAATTACAAAGTGCACCAAGTATAACAAGAATTTTTTTCAAGCCTAAGCAAGGAAATTGACCAAATATGTAATTTTATAACAGAGCGATGATTTAAAATATCTAAATTCTTAAGTAAATATTCATCAGTAATTTCCTCTTGCTGTTCAGACCAATAGAAAAAGTTTGAAAATATAAAAAAAATACACGCTGATAGCAAGTAACCTCATCCCAAGATTTTAAAACGCCTTTCTGATCTGGGAGATTTAATTATCAAGCAAAGGAAAATAACTTAGTCACCTAGCTGGCACTAACTATTAAGATTAATTGGCATTAATCACCATAAGAGCTTTGACTCATTCTCTATGTAAGTTCAAATGTCAAAATGAAATCATGCTGCCTCTGTCAATCATTTTAGCCCAGATGTTACATCCAGAAATATGTTTCTTTTGATTGCCTTTTCATTTGTGAAAGTAAATTAAATTCTACATTTCCACTAACCCTCTTTCCAAGTGTCTATGGAAACTAACAAACGTCCTAAACCCCTCAACCACACTTTTAGACCTGCACAGGAAAATTCTAATTTCTCCAGAAAAGTCTCGCTACTGTATAATAAAATTTCTGAAGACATAACATTTTTGACGTATAAAACAACAACAAAAAAACATAGAGACAAAGAAAGGTCCACATTTTGACTCCAGTCCGACTCTGCTTCAACTCTCATGGCTCAAGTCCACACCGCTGGTGTATATAGAAACAACCGTTTGAGATGCTTGTTTATTTACATTTTGCTTCATTAAATCCAGACAAACTGAAGGTAGTTTTCACCTTCTGTGCAAACAGCATTTGGTGTGTGTCCTATAATCATAGTACCATAAGTTGATCAAAAGTTTCCGTTTCTCTTTGAGCACATTTGTATCCCAAGACATTCAGATACCATCAGCCTGGCATCAATAGTTCTTGTAGGCCTTGTATTGTGTCTTTCTATTGAAACAACCTGCTGACATTTACCTGGAACTTGTCTTTGGGAATATTTCTCTGAGCTCCCTCGGTTAAGACCAGTGCTTCCTCCACTCTGTGGCTGGCCAGTAAGTCTTGAATCTGTCTCTCCAGTGGCAGAGGAACCAGGACGTAAACAGACTTAGTGGAAGCCAGCATGACTTTACCTAAAACACACACAACCCTCACACACTCAGACTGTGACTGCGCATGTATTTGTTTTAAGAAGAACCAGTCGACTCATCCTCCCTTTAATCGACTGTCCAGCTCTAAAATGAGATCACTTTGTTATTATTTCTAATCAACATTTGGCGATTTATATTAGGATTTTTTAGAGAGCCTTGCAAGGGTTTTCAACCTATGGAATTGCAGTTTTTAGACTTTCTGAAGCTTAATGTGAACAAAAGACAATGAAACTAACAAACTAAACAGAAACACCATAGCTAAGAAGACAATAATTTGCCTGGCTGTAAAAAATGATCCTCTCCATATTTTAACCACAGAAAAATTTTTGATCACATGTGAAACCCAGAGGATGCGAGCACACCTTCAAAATCTTGCAGTAGGCGTCCATCCCTGAATGAAAGAGTCTGTTTCAGTTGTTGGTCCAACATGCTGTGGATGGTGATGAAGTTTTCGTCCAAAGCCACCACATACGGAAAACACACAGCGGCAGCAATCACGCTCTCTGACCAGTTAACGGGAGCCCGCTGAGACGCTCCCTCTGAGTTGGCGAACATCCCTGGAGGCGGGATGAAGAGGGGGGAAAAAATAAACTTACTGAGCACAAAAAGGTAGAGTTAAAACCTTTCAAACTTTAGAAAGAAATACAACTGGGAAAGCTGGACTCATCACTGACTACAGAACAAATATTGTAACTTACAGCATGTAATAGTCTGGTTTCTGAACCCCAGAAACCAGACTACTGCATGCTGTAAGTTACAATATTAGATTCAGCAAACTAAATCTACAAACAAAAACAAAAGAAAAATTAGCTTCAGTACAAGGTGCAAAGCCGATTCTTGTAGGTGGATATGAGCAGCTTTTGTTCTCGGCAGAACTCCCAACTTTTTGAACCATCGTCGATAAACTCACCGAGACCGCCAGGAGCGGCGAGGAGGAACTCCTCCCGGCTGATCCTCTTCACAATGGGTCTCCTCTCCTCGCTATTGTAAGGGAAGAGGTCCTGCGAAGCTCCTGTGTTGTAGTTAAGGATCATGTACTGCGTTGTGAGGGCCAAGCACAGGAAGTACCCATCAATACTGACGGCGCATGGCTGCTCCGGAGTATTCACCTCTTTGACCAACTGCACTCTGTCCTCGTAGACCATGTAAACCTGAACTGTCCGCCTCTTGGACGACAGCACGCCCATCTCCACGCAGAACGGGTCCCCGTTGACGGGGTTCTCATTGACGCAGAACGCGGTCACGCCTCGGATTTTGACCCCGCCGCCAGCTGCCGAGGGAACCGACTCCAGGGTCACCATGTCAACGAGGAACACTATTCCATCGCAAAGCACTATGAGACGCTCCAGAGCAGAAGCGGCACGCAGCTCGGCGACAGGTTTCTTGAGGCCGAGGTATTTGTGAAGCAGCTTCTGGGTCGAGTAGCTCAGCTTGCCTTTGGAGGAAGTGACCTCGTCCAGGAGAAAGTGGTGGATGAAGCAGTCGTTGGTGCCCACGTACAAGTGTTTCCCGCAGCATTCGATACACTCAATGTTGATGCGAGCCTTGTCGCCCATGAGGAGGTCGCGCTCCACAGCGGGAACAAGCTCAAAAGCCTTCACACTCATCTCAGCCAAGGCATCTAGACTAAACAGCAGAAGACAGGCGTCAGTAAAACCGCACAAAGACGGACGGAGAGAGGAAGTAGTTAATTTAATGAAAATAAATGTTACTGTCAGGCAGCTCAGACCCTTTTAACATTAACCTAGCGGTAAGAAAAGGGTTGAGTATTTCACAGTATAACTTCTCTAAGAAAATACATTCAACCCTGGAAATGTACTAAAGGTCAGTTTTGATCTTTATTTTTGTTTGTTTAATTTTGTGGAAGCATCACGATCCACTCAGCTCCATACAAAAATTAAGTACGCCCTTAACCGTGTACAAGCCCTGAATAATTTAAACTCTCTACAATTTAATCCACTGTATTAAACACTGCAATGGATTTACAATATAAATACAAACATTCATTTATTAGGATTTAGCCTAATGGCAATAAAAAATAAATAAAAATCAGGTCTGAAGGATCATCAGGCAGTTGAAATACTCAACCCTCGTTCATTAAATACGATTTGCAAAATTTTCCCACTGTCTAAATCAAGAGTGTCCTGTGATGTGCTTTTTGTGTATAATAAAAATCCAAAATAGGATGGGAACATATGCTTTGAAGTATAAATGGAGACGATCTTACTAATCTTGTTGAGATTGTGCAATATTAATAATTGTCCATTATATCTACAAATGGGCTTTATAGACTTTTGAAGTCAATATGGAGTTCATCCTAATATCTTGTGGTATTTAGTTTGTTGAAGATAAAAAAAAAACACATGATAGGAAGTCATAAAAAGAAACCACTGCAGTCTTTTTTAGCAACAGACTTCATGGCGGGACTGCACCTTCCTGCAGCCAAAGCCCACACACACAAGGACTGCACTTAGGAAAAAAACTATTTATAGACAATGTTAGGACCCATTAGTACAAAGGTAATGCAGTTCTTTTGCTAAACAGCAAACAACAAGCAAATTTAATCATATTTTGAAACATAGTGTTGTTTGTTGCTGCTCGCCGTAGACCTAAGCTTGGAAATACTTTTTGGAGGGGGTGGAGGGCGACGCGAGTTCTGCAAACATCATCAAGTAAAGATGATCACTGCCACAACAACTCAAACATCTTATAACGATTAGAAGAATTTTACAATAACGATAAACAACAATTCCCCACTAGTTATAGCCTTCACAGGGGATATATGTCTGTTTACATTTTGGCTGTCATTGCTTTTAGAATATTTTTCCAGGAGAACAACGAAATATTCCATGAGGGTCAAGTTGCGTTTATTTAGATTATTTAACGCAATCTGATCGCAATTAAAACAAAGTGCAGTTAATGTTTTTAATCTTTCCAGGAGTCAATGCTAGTGATCAACACTTCCTGAAACGGTTTTCCATTTAACTGTTTCACATGGCATCACATGGCGATGACTGCAATTTCAACACAGCTGTACATGAAGCACGTGACTCTGCACTTCCTGGCCGTTAAATCGTCAATCTATAGACATTTGCATTATATATATATATAGGCACATACGGACTCTTAAGCACGTATACAAGTATTCGAGAAAAGAAAGAGGGAAGGAATTGAAGACTTTCTCTTTCATGCCACTGAATTGGCATTAGCTGCCTGTTAGCTTCCCAAACCAAGCGCCCAGAAACGGCAGGAATAGTTCCCTCCGAGGTAAAACCAACTGTCAGAAAACAGAGTATTGTGTTTACATGTTGACACCATTCAATGAAGATTGAAATGGGTTCTCGCTTTCTTAAAAATTCGTGCTTACTGGTGAAGCTACCATTAGCTTACAACGGTCTAGCCAGGCTAAAGCTAACAGTATTTTTTTTTTTTATAGTTCTTGGATTTCCAGTTATGTGACGGAAATGGGAGATATTCAGTGTGGGTTCAAAGCAGCTAAGCTGGTTTGCTGTTTCATGTGCGTGTCTGCTTCAAGAAAATAAAAATAAAAAAGCCATGAATCCAGTCGATCACTCATCTCTTGATCTGATGCTCGGCGGACCAACTCCCTGCCGAGTTTGTGGTGGAGTTGTCGGCGTTAGCAGCCACGATACCTACCGCTGCAGACAGGCCGAATCAGCACCAAAAGGCGAGCCCTAATGCTCTGGAGTCAGCCGTCATGGGATGTTTGTAAAAATGCACATCAATCTAGCCATGGTGTCCAAGAAGGCACCGAGCCATACTGAGGAAAATTTGCGTTTTTACTGCTCTTGTCCTTCCGATCCAAAGTAAAACAGCCTCCCATCTGAACCTCCGCTGACTGCAGGTGGAACGCAGGTGCGTTCAAGACCATCCGGGAGGGTTGGAAATCTGCGAAGACTAATAAGCAACACATTACAGTGGCAATTCACTATTTAAAAAACGAAAGAAAGAAAAAATCTTGGAGACAATTAACATTTGATCAAGTCTAACAGTTGATTTTGTTCACATTTTTTTTTTATAAAGCTCTACTTGCAGTATCAATGAAGCAATTAGCTCTAAGTACGTCATATTTACACTTCCTTACCACTGTAAATGTAAAGCATATAATTTATAAGTACTTTTAAAGTTATAATAAACACAATTCAAAAGAAAATACATATATCACACAATCTCAGTTGGGAACTGTTTTATTAGTTTCGTGTAACAATAATAAGAACTATAGTGCTTGTTATTTCACTTTAGTTCTTGAGAGACTGAACATGTTGAGTTAATACATATATGTATACTAAGTAGAATAAAAAGTTTAAAATCTACAACAATCTACTGTCAAAGTACAGACAGGCATTATTAAAGGTGAAAATCCGAGCCACTTTTGAACGCACCAGTCCAAGGGAGCCCGTCTGAGAAAAGCCATTTTGTTATGCTAGCTAGCTAAATGGTAAAGACAGCTACCAACAACACGAGTCGAACATGTTAACGCTAACTAAGTCGCGTTGGAGCTCCTCTTTTCTTTTGCCCAACACATTAACTGAGCTGGTTAAAATCCGTATGTAGTCCGCACTGACATGGACTAGCCTACAAAACTAAAAAGAAAAGTGGCGAATGGGACGAAAAGTGTGCTGCAGTTTTAGATAACACTCCGTTAGCTAGCTATGTGTTTACTTAGCTGTCTCTAGTTTATTGTTTATGCTCACCTGGCGTGGTGTTTTTCAAGTTTTTGCAACATCATGTACTTTAAGTAGACTTCCTGTGGTGCCATCCAGAGACAATCTAGTTCAACGAAGGGACTGCATTGCTGAAAGCGAACAAAACAGGCAACAGGACAATCCAGCAGTAACTTAGCAAAAACACTTTGAAGCACACAGCGGTAAGCCAAAGCGCTAATCTGATAATGGCAGAGGACACCCGACAGGACAAGAGGGCCAGCTTCTCGGCTCTGACCGAGCACAGCACCAACGGGATGGCCAGGGCTTCAGGCAAAACAGGCGCCTCAAAGAAATTAGTGATCAAAAACTTCAAAGGTACTGTCGCTGTAGTGCTTTTTACCCCCACAGCATCAGCAACAAGGGGAGGATGGAGGTCTCAAGTCATGCTACAGAAGATTGTGTGTGACAGTGGTTTTCTTTGTTGTTTTATGTAAAAAATAACAATTTGCTCCTTAAAGCCTGCTGTTTTAAAACCAACCAACTTGCTCACACTTTAAAAGAATGCAGTAATTTTATTTTCTCTTACGTGCTTCATTATTTTTAAGCACTTGTGCTATTTCCTCCTGAAATTCTCACTTTTCATGCAGAATTCTTGGTAAAGCAGGCTCACTAAAGAGTGTATTTGTCTATTTATGGATCTCAGCTGAGAGAAATCACAACTTTACAACTTATGGCGCTATAACTATGTAGGCCACTTCCCTGGGTAAATGTTTACTCCTACAAAGCAATAATATAATTGTGACTTTAAACCCTTGACATGGCATATACTACAATATTCAATTCAAATGGGCCAATTGTCAGTATCAAGGTAACAAGGTTTTAAAACATTTGATATTTTCAGTCCTATTGTAGCTACGGATTAAAGTACTTTCATTGACAAGATGGAGCAAGTGCCAGACTAATCAGAGAGTTTTTTTTCTGGCTGCTGTGGGAATAGAGTAGTCCAGTACTGCCCCTCCCCCACTTGTTTCTGCACACTTCCTTTCAGCTAGCTAAAAGAAGGAAAAGCCCCTTTTACAGCTTTACAGAATTTATGCACAGTTATATTATTAAAAAAAAACATGTTATGCCATAAAAAGTTTTACTCTGGGTTATTGTGAGAATCTCAGACTTGCTCGTGGGTTTTTTTTTAATGTTTCAGCAACAGAATATATCCATGTTGTTAAACTTTAAATCTGTAAATGTGTATTTTACAAATGTAAGAAAAGAATATGCAGATTCCGCAAAAAGTAGAAAAAAATATAAGAATTGTTAAAATATCAAAAACAAAAAGTTCTCAAAAGAAAAAAAAAGAAACAATCTGAACCAAAAACACTTTTTGGAATTTCCACCATGTTGGTTTTGTTTGTAGAAAATACTCTACCTGCAGTTTGTCAGCCGTTCATAAAAAAGTCCCAGCTAGTAGGAAAATGTTGTTTTGAAATCAAAAAGCAATAAAAATTGATGTGGGTCTTTAATAAATACATTATAAAGGTTGGAGATTTTATGTGGAAACATTAAGATATAAAAGCTTAATAATATAACAGAGAGCTAAAACGTCTAAGTGGATGTTTTTAAAAAGTTTAAAATGTTTGAGGGCATTAAGTGAACGAATAGTTATCACCTCACCTATGACTGGTAGAGAAAAGTTGTTGTTTTTTTTTCCTTTTTTTGTTTATCATATCAGCAACTTGTTTGATTCTGTCTATTGTTGTGTTTCAACAGATAGGCCAAAACTAGCAGAGAACTACACAGAAGACACGTGGATGAAGCTTCGAGATGCGGTGGGTGCCATCCAGAACAGCACCTCCATCAAGTACAACCTGGAAGAGCTCTATCAGGTCGGTGTAGTTAAACGTCAAGCTCAAATCTGAAAAATTTGTCTCAGGTTCTGTCTCTAGAAATCAGTTTTGCATAAATATTCAAGTTGCTTAAATACGTCTCCTGTGGAAAAGACTGACGTCATGTCTGAAGGCTTCACTTTCTCATGTGTTTCTTGCCTTTTGTCCCGTGACTCTTACCAAACGTTTCGCTGAAATGCCTAAAAGGCCGTGGAGAACTTGTGTTCGTACAAAGTCTCCCCTACGCTGTACAAGCAGCTGCGGCAGGTTTGCGAGGACCACGTGCGGGCACAGATTCATCAGTTCAGAGAATATCCTTTTTATTTGTTCACAACCTCGTCAGCCAAACTAGGGGAAACCCTTAAGAAGCCCGACAGCGGTGAGACGTCGAGGATTTTTGGTGATTGGATTATCAGTTGCAATATTTGGCTGGCAGACTGTGCTGATACATTTGTAGCTTTAACAGTCAAAACTTTCTGAATTTGTTGAGTTTAGTTGCTGTTTTCAAAATTATTTTGGAGTTAAGAGCTAAAAGCTTTATCAGTGACATTTTTCCCAGTGAAATTAGAAGTTGTTGTTGTGATGGTGCTTGTTTGTGGTTTTACCTTTAACCTGGAGCTCACAGAGTCGATGGACAACCTTTCCTTCCTTAAGCGAATGAATCGCTGCTGGCAGGACCACTGCAGGCAAACTGTAAGAGATGAGCTTCAATCCTATAACTTTCAAGAGTGTTCACTCAATTGGCGACGAGATAATGATTCCCCTCTTTCCAGATAATGATCCGAAGCATCTTTCTCTTCCTGGATCGAACATATGTGCTTCAGAACTCTCTGCTGCCCTCCATCTGGTGAGGTTCCGTCGACTCGGTTGCGTTTCCAGTGATGCATTCAGGAAGCTGACACTGGTTTGTACGCCGCAGGGATACTGGGCTGGAGCTGTTCCGCACACACATTGTGAGCGACAGTGCAGTTCAGAAACGAACGGTGGAAGGCATTTTGGAGCAGATAGAACTGGAACGAAACGGAGAGACTGTCGATCGCAGTCTGCTGCGGAGCCTGCTGGGCATGCTGTCAGACCTGCAGGTATCCCACAGTAACAGGTAGCAGTCTGCGGGGGTCATTTTTCTACAAATAAAGACTGCGTTTTACTTTTTGTTCAAAGGTTTACAAAGACTCCTTTGAGGAGAGATTTTTGACTGAAACAAATCGTCTCTATGCAGCTGAAGGACAGCGGCTGATGCAGGAGAGAGACGTGAGAGAAACTCCTACTAGATCCTGGGGTTATGAGCTCAAGTTCATCATCGGTGTCTTAATCTATGCTGTTTTTGTGTTTAGGTGCCTGAATACCTGCACCACGTAGCTCGCCGTTTAGAAGAGGAGAATGATCGAATTGTGAGCTACCTCGACCAGAGCACTCAGTAAGATTCAGAATCTTGTTGTTGAGTCATCTATCTATTACCTCTGTTTGCCTTTAGGAGACACTCAGGCTGAAAACAAACAATAGAATTCCCAAAGTTTGTTTCAGTTTATTTAAGACTTCCTTTCTTAAATAGCTTAAACCCATGCACAAAATGATACAGTCATGTAAACCTGATTAGTGTAGCTGGGAAAACATTTCTTCTATTACAGACAGAGCTGTAGATTGAGTGAGTTCTGGTAGAGCTGCTAACACTAATGTCTCCACATAAGGCTAAGAAATGATCTACTTTCAACCATAGAGGTATATAAAAAAAAATGTCTACAAGTTGCCTCGCTTCTGGCTGTTAACGGGTTTAAAATTCAGATGGATTTACTGGTGCGATAACGTCCAAAAGTCTCTGGTATTAACAGAAGTTCATTTTTGAGTGAAAATATTGGAGGTAAAACATAGCATTACAAAGCGAAAGGGAGCAAGAGTTGATGTTGAATTGATAAAACTTAATTAAAACATATAATATTAAACCCTATTAGCTTATTTTATGAAATATTTTGGACTTGTGTAAAACTGTTTGTGATCTTTAAACTGGGAGAGTGCTTTGTAAGAAGATTACATGAAGGTATTCTTCTAAACCAAATAACTAGAGTATGTTACATTTATATATTATAGTTTTCTTATTCCAATTCTCAGTTCAATTTTTGTATTTATTCATATTTTTTGCTTTTCATCATTTCACAGGAAGCCTCTTATCTGCTGTGTCGAGAAACAACTTTTAGGAGAGCATATGAACGCAGTTCTACAAAAAGGTGCGTCTGTTTAATTTATTTACATTTCTCATAATGAATATGAGAAATGTGGCACAGTTGTGTGGTAAAAATACCAGATTTCTCCTTCTACAAAAGACACAGCTGGAATCCACAGAAAAAGGACTACATGTCCCAATTAATGTTACTGTTTTTTCTCCTATTTAGTGAAAAAATAAAGTTTTTCCAAAGTACAGTGTTCATGTGAAATATCAATGTAATATATGTAGCGATTTTTGAGTCTCTGGAAGTGAACAGCTTTTGTTTTAGCAGATGTAATAGTTTCAGCTGTGACTTTAAAATTAGTGTGGATGTTCATTTTATGTTAGGTCTGAGCAATCTCCTAGACGAGAACCGTGTTACTGAGCTGGCCCTCCTCTACCAGCTCTTCAGTAAGGTCAAATCAGGACTGCCCACGCTGCTGCAGTTTTGGAGGGACTATATCAAGGTAAATATGTTAAACACATATATGACATATTAGAGATGTATGTTTTAGTCCTGTTACATCTCAGAAAAGCCTAAATAAACCTTGTGGTTGCAGTCATTCGGTGGGGAGATTGTTTGCACACCAGAGAAGGACAAGGACATGGTTCAAGATCTTTTGGACTTCAAGGACAAGATGGACAATGTTGTGCAGAGCTGCTTTGCACGCAATGAGGCGTTCATCAACGCCATGAAGGAGGCCTTTGAAACCTTCATCAACAAGAGGCCCAACAAGCCTGCTGAACTCATTGGTAGGTCAAGCGAGTAACAGTCGTTTTCAATCATTTTTAGCCCCATTAACTTCCATTTAGTTTAAATGCTTTATTAGTTCCAGCCTATGATTGCATGTTTTCTGGTTATTGCTTCTTGTTCAGCTAAATACGTGGACTCCAAGTTAAGAGCTGGAAACAAGGAGGCGACAGAGGAGGAACTGGAGAGAATCCTGGATAAGATCATGATAATCTTCCGCTTCATTCACGGTCTGTTACACCTCTACACAGATGAGGAACGAACCTTTTCATCGTGCTTTGCTGGGATTGTCAGACCTGTTCTAAAGTAACAAAGACTGCTTTCGTCCATGCAGGAAAAGACGTGTTTGAGGCTTTTTACAAGAAAGATTTGGCCAAGCGTCTGCTGGTTGGCAAGAGTGCCTCTGTTGATGCTGAAAAGTCCATGCTGTCTAAACTCAAACATGGTGAGTTTCTTGTTTTTAACTTAGTAAATTATAATTGATTACTTTTCTGGATATATAGTACAATATAAAAATATTCATAACTCCTGAACATTTCACATTACAACCACACAATTCAGCAGATTTTTATTGGAATGCACAGCTGTGTGTGTGTGTGAGGGGTAGGGGAGGACAAAATCTATTTTTTTACAAATAGAAAGTCTGTTGATCTAAACTAACAGGCTGGGCAAGGAGAGCATTAATCACAGAAGCAACCATGAAGTTCCTCAGAGCTACAATGTTGTAGTTTAAATCATGTCTTACTTTGGACCATCCAGAGTCCAGAATTTATGGAAGGACTTACAAACTGGTGTTCAAAGATGTTCTCTAAATATTCTGATTGAAGTGTTTTTGCAAAGAAGGGTAAGAATATTAGTGTCTATATTTGCAAAACCAGTAAAAGCATACCCAAAAAGATTTGCAGCTGTTAAGATAATTAAATATACTGCAGTCTTCTGGGTTTCCTTAGATAGAAACTTCTTAAACTATTTGAATAATTAACTGAGATTACTTTCTTTGATAACTTTACTCAATTGATTCAAGTTATCAAACTTGTTGAAATATTTTTTTGTAAAATAACTCGAGACGATATTTGTTGTGAATTTAACTGAAACACAAATACTCTTCAGTCTGCAAAAAATATAATATAAAAGTCATTCAAGTTGTGAAAAAAACACAACACAATGCATATGAATATTTTTGTAAGGTACTGTGTGTGGAATTTAATAGAAAAGTTTGGTTTTAATTGTAAAATAATACATAGTGTATCACTGTAACCATCAGTTTTATTAAGCCAAAATTACAAATTGAGTTACTAAATCCCAAAGTAGTCTGTGTGTGTTTGTAGAGCATGGGAACATGTCAGCTGTGATATTTGTGCGTTTGCAGAATGTGGCGCAGCCTTCACCAGTAAGCTTGAGGGGATGTTTAAGGACATGGAGCTGTCTAAAGACATCATGATCCAGTTCAAACAGGTGCCAGAAACATCCCAGCACATGGACTTAAAAGCACTGCAGTGCTAATGACATATTTATGTGTTTAAACTTTTGCAATTCAGTATATGCAGAACCAGAGTGAGCCAAGCAACATAGAGCTCACTGTAAACATCCTCACCATGGGCTACTGGCCTTCATACACACCTATGGAGGTTCACCTTCCATCAGAGGTAAGAATGGCTGCGCTGTAAGAATGACAAGAACACATGGCTTTAACATGGCCAGCCAATCACATGCTGCTGCTGTAACTTCTTGGTAGATGGTGAAACTCCAGGAAGTGTTCAAGCTGTTCTACCTTGGGAAGCACAGTGGAAGGAAGCTGCAGTGGCAGCCCACACTGGGCCATGCTGTACTAAAGGCAGAATTTAAAGAGGTGAGAGCTTGATACGTCTCACCAGAGCTCTGAGCTGGACAATCACTTGACCATCTCAAGTGAGATGGTCAAGTGATTGTCCATCTCAAGCCGCTTTGTCCTACAGGGCAAGAAGGAGCTGCAGGTTTCCCTGTTCCAAACTCTGGTGCTGCTCATGTTCAACGAAGGGGAGGAATTCAGCATGGAGGAGATCCGTGCTGCTACCGGAATAGGTTACACATGTCTTAAAATATGCAGCAACCACAGAGATGTGAGAGAGCCGTCTGCGGCTTTAACTGCTGCTGTTTGTTGTGTTGCACAGAGGAGGGAGAGCTCAAGCGAACACTGCAGTCCCTGGCCTGCGGGAAAGCCCGCGTCCTCAACAAGAACCCTCGGGGGAAAGACGTGGAAGATGGAGATCGCTTCAATTTTAACAATGACTTTAAACACAAACTGTTCCGCATCAAGATCAACCAGATTCAAATGAAGGAAACGGTACATTTCTCTTTTCTGTACTTGTAAATTCAATACTTCCTCTTTTTTCTTAATATGCATTTTATTTGTTGTTAACTTACCATAAGCTTTCAACTAATATATCTCTTTCTAAACAGAGGAATCGTTTTTTTTTTAACTTGTCATATTTCCTACAGGTCGAGGAGCAGGTAAGCACCACAGAGCGCGTCTTTCAGGACAGGCAGTATCAGATTGATGCAGCTGTTGTGCGCATTATGAAGATGAGGAAAACCCTGAGTCATAACCTGCTGGTATCAGAGCTCTACAACCAGCTCAAGTTTCCTGTGAAGGTGACGTATTAAACCACTTGTCTTCTGTTTCATTCTTTCCTACATTTAGACCCAAATCTCATAGTTTTTTTGTTTTTTTTGTTGACCTCTGCGCAGCCGGGAGACCTGAAGAAGCGGATCGAGTCGCTCATAGACAGAGACTACATGGAGCGTGACAAGGAGATTCCCAACCAGTATCACTATGTCGCCTGAGGGAACGCCGCTGTAGCTGCAGTGCTGTTTCCCACAGCGAACGCACAGCTGGCCCAACCGCACAGGATTACAGCCCCTCAGCCACCCGACTCTCCTCTGGTGCCCATCTTGTCCTTCACCTTCACAATCCTGGACGTAATGTTCAGGAGACGCAGAGCTCCAGAGAGACAAGAGACTTGGCTGTGCTGTTCCCCATTCTGCAATATCCTTCATGGGACTCCGAGACTGGGCTGCATACGTGGACTGGGTTGTTGATGGTTGGTTATGACTAACAAATCTGCTAGTGCGAAATTCAACTCAAAATAACTAGCACTTTCTTTGTTTTTTTTTTGAGAGATTGGGTTTTCCTTCTTACATCACGTTATAAATCACTCTTTGTGTTTTGCAGCTTGTTTGTCACGAGTTTTTGGATTTTTATTTCTTCTTCTTCTCTTGAGGTGTTCTCCCTTTAATTGGTTGTGCTAACTACTGAGTGTCAACCTGACTGGCTTGGTTGCTTGACTGGTTAGAGAAGCAGCTGCCTGTGTGAAACCGAGTCTTGAGCTAAACGTTGACCGATGTGGTTGCGCTCATTGTGTTTTACACAAAAGCTAAATGAGATGCAGGCCAGCCATTTTGTGTATTTTTCTTTTCAGTTTCTTTTATGTTTGACCAAAATGTCCAATGTCACGTGCTGATGCTGATGTTGTTGTAGATCGGACTGTGAGTGCAAAAAGTGAATTTGAATAAATGAGTATTTAATGATTGAGTTAAATAATGTCTCGTATCTGATGGGAGTATTCTCTTATATTAGTTTAGCATGCCTGTGCCACTTTCTTTCACTGTTTGAACCAATGGTTTAAAACTTCCTCATTGGGTAAAATTTCTTGTAATACAGTCAAGAACTGAAAATCTGCCTGATTCATAAAGTATTGCACATCATAACAGTGATGCAAATTGTCGAGGTTCGCTCTCTTTCCCAACATCTTTAGGTAGGTTTTTATACATCCGAGTTTGAGCAACAACTAAATTTTCAAAGTCAGAAAAAAACCTTTATTTACCCAAGTTAGTTTTACCAATTGAACTTCTGAATTTCACTTCAAAAGTCAATTGAAGTGAAATTGAAAAAGCATTTTTAAATCAGCTTTTATGGTTCCATTGAAGTGATAATGAAAGTCTGTTGACTAAAATCACAGTGTAATCCAAGGAAATCTGTGTAAAGTTAAAACAAACTCAACTATGCAGTGAGAATGCACCAGGCAGCTGCTAAGTGGTGGAGCGTAGCATTAAAGAAGCCTCTGTGTTCCCTTTGGGCTTTTGCACAGCCTCGTGAATTGATGAGGGTGTCAGCTGACTGACCACAAGTCTTGTACATTGCAGCTTGCAGACCTTGCAGACCCTCTGCCACTTGCAGCACAAAACTAAGTGTTAGACGCTCCTATTACCTTTTTATACCGCTCTTCTGATTGCGTTGCAATAATAAACAGGAAGGAAGAAACATAAGGCATGCCGACACCGTCAACCCCTGCTTATTACGCTCAAATTCCGTAACCTTAATACTAAGTATTATTATTAGTAATTCTATTCGTTTTTCTCAATAGGTGTCAGCTATTGCAAGTCATGGTTAGTCTTTCCTGCTGTTTGTGTTTTACTTCTGAACATCAACAGCGCACTTTTTTGTGTTTTTAATTTTTTTTTATTAATTTGTTTTTGGAGCCCTGATAAGCTCAGCTCAGCAGCAGAAGAAGAAGAAGAAGGGAGGAGGGGGGGAGGGATGGGTGGTCTCACGTGACTGGGTCGCCCTGAACGCTGCCAGTGCTCATAACAGGCGCAGTTTAATCACACTGCGCGACTAAGATAAGGTCGACATCTAGCCACGATTTTTGATGCTTTTCCGTCTGCAGGAGCTGATTTACAGGTGCTGAACGTCCCCGTCCTCTCTATCTTCGGCCAGCAGATAAACAGCCACCGGAGCAGCAGCATCACCACTCGCCGTTGCTTCACTTTCAGCTAACGGTCAGCGAAGACAAGTGCAGGAACAGCAGCTGACCCACCTGCACCTACAGCGGAGAAACGACTCCCCCCCCGGGGGCAATTCTCCATCTTTTTGACGAAGGAGGAAAGTTGTGCATGAGCTCGACTTCTAAGATGAAAGTCCTGGAGTGCCTAGCCCCGCTTTTCATCGCCTGTATGGGGATTTTAGGTGAGTGTTTTGCTGTTAATAGCTGCGCTAAATGCTACTACCGTTAGCCTGAACGACGTCACAGTTGTGACGCTGTTCTGGAGTTGAGAACCCAGACTCCGAGAAAGATGAACCCCTCCCTTCAGCTACCAATGAAGGTTGCAAAATTTCCCTGGGGCCTTCCACGCACACGGAACCCCCCCACGTCCTGAAAACCTTTTAAACAACTTCTGGAATCACGTTTAAAATGTCCGTCACTGAGTAAAAGTATCAGGTGTGGAAAAACTGCTGTATCACATGCATGGCTGGTACTAATCTAAATAAAATTAGTGCTCTAAGATTAATATCACAACATTAAACAACTGATGCCACTCCTGATCAAATATATTTATATCTTAATAAAATACAAATAAATCTCGCACTTCACGTTGTTTTTATTCTCCTAATAAAGGTACAGAGAAAAATAATCTGACCCATGCACAATTTTTTTAAATTATGTTTATTTAGTCCTTCAGTAAATTAAACCTCCAACATGTGTAATTTCCGTAAATTACAAGAATTTGCAGATATGTAATTTGAATTGATGGATTTATATGTCCGTTAGTTAATTTATTTTTAAAAGGATATGCTATCAATTTAAAGTGTCTTAAATGATAACCTCGTGTAGAGATGATTCGTTAAATTTACCTTTTGCTGAATCTCTGAAAAGTTTCGATTTTTTTCCTAATAAATCGATACAACATTGATGCAGATATGATACAGATATGCTTGAACGAATAAACATTGGTGAAGTAAATTAGAAATCCATATGGTAAATATTAGCTACTAAAGGAAACTTTGCCCTAAAAAGGGATCAGTATCTTCGATTTCAGAGCCTTTCAAGGTTTTCTATGTCTTTGAAAATCCTGACTGTAATTTCAGGAAGTCTCCATACTTTGTGTTTTTTGTTTTGCATTTGATACTGATATAAAGTCCTTGTATTGTAAATGTTGTGTGCCTACAGATAAGCCTCATTGTTGTTTCGTCTGAGAGCTTCACATGACTGCCATAATGGCTTTGTGTTGCTCAGAGCTCTGCAGGGGCCCATAGACGGTGTTAGTTTAGAACTGGTGAAGTCCTGTCAAACTCACAGGCACATAGTGCTGCTGACGCCGGGGGGAAAAAATCAGCAGACCATTACTAGCTTGAATAGTGCTGAATATTTTCCTTTATGATGTTCATTCTTTAGATGTAAACTTAGCAGTCTTTAATCAGAGACTGCAGTTTTTCTTCTGAACCGTTGAATTCCTGCGTCAATATTTTCCGGTGTGCTCAAGCTGCTGTTTGGGATCGTCTTCTGTCTGACATTAAAACAGCCGCTTTATACTTTGTACACACAGTAGCTTACCTCATGACAGGATTGTAGCGTTGTGTAAGCTGTCTGCTGCGTGTTTACACTTTGAACAGAGGTGACCTGAGGGGCATGTTTTAAAAAAGGCAGCGACAGGCAGAGGTAGAGAGACGCCTGAAACTGAGACTGCTCTCAACAATTGGATCATTTCAGCTGACAGAAATCAGGAGAAGCTGACTGATAAATAAAACTGCATCGCATCATGACTCAGGCAGAATGTGTGTATATATATATCTATATATATATATATATAAAAAAAAAACAATGCAAGGAATTATTGTTAAGTACTTTTACTCTAGTTTTTTTATAATTTTGTTTTTAATTTCACTATTTTATAGATTCTTGGGCACACTGTAATAAAGTCTGTGTGATAAAATACTGGAATATGATGTGTAAATATGCAAGTCTGCAACCTGGTGGTGATTCAGGTTCAGGATGTTCACTGTTAATGTTTGAAGCCAGGACTGCGCACACCCACAGCCAGGGAACAGTAATTTGGCAGGTTTCACAGAATGAATAATAATATTAAACAGCTTTCTGTGTAAGTTACATTCTTACTTTGTATAAGTGTGCATAAATAGTTCTGGAAAAAACTTGAAGCAGTAGGACAATTTCTGTTTCACAATCTTAAGCAGAAAAGAAGCAAAAAGGTTTGAGATTCAGTTGTTTGTTTTGTCCCCAAGTTTCCCGTTTCTCATGACCTCTAGCGGCAGTCTGAGTGAACTGTCATTCCTGTTTTTACAGATGTCAGCAGTGAGTCGCGTTGGACCCTGCCAATTTGTAACTTTTTTTTTTCTGTAGTGTAAAAAAAAATAAAATAAATAAAACATTATGTTTATATAGTGTTCAGAAGTCTTTGCAGTGAAGTGCAAAGACTTATGAAGAAACTGTGAAAAATATTGTTATTGAACCAGTAACTAAGAATAAATGACTTGTAACATACTGGGAATATTTGCAATAAACTAGTTTGAGCTCCACTAAAAAAGACGCACTTTTGGGGAAAAAAAAAAAATTAATAATCTAAATCCCATAAAATATACCCTTAAGGTTTATACAGCTGGTCATTGCTTAATAAAAGTTAATTCTAGTAATTGTTTTTTTAAATTTGTGAAAAATGTGAGTGAATTTGTATTTCCTAGCAGTAGTGATAGTTCTTTATATTCTTACTCAGAACTCAGGTTTATATAAATTAGTAATGTACTAATGAAAAACAACAACTTAAGTATACATGTCTGAGTCTTTTAATTGAATTTTATAAAATTTTTATAAAATATCTCCACGTTACGCAGCTGTTTTCGGTTCCTTTATCGTGTCCTCATTTGCAGGTTGCACTCAGGCAGTCACTCTTGAGGTGAAGGAAGGGAACTCTACCTGCATCAAAGCCGAGCTGTCTGCATTACTCTTCATCACATACACCACTTTCAACAGCACGGTAAGCGCTCAATATTCTGCTTACATGGAATCAGAAAAGCGTCTCCTTTTCTTGGCATTACATCCTTTACTGTACCACCTTATGAACTCGCTTGTTTTCTCTCCTCAGAGTAATGTTTCCACCTCTCTGCCTGACTCCACCTCGGTCGACACAGCAAGAAGCTCGTGTGGAGCAGCAGGTCGCCCGCCGTGGCTGGTGGCGGCTTTTGGATCGGGTCACGCTCTCGGCCTCAGCTTTACTACCAACGGGAGTTTTTATAGCGTCACTAACCTGACGCTCCAGTACAACCTGAGCGACACTTCGCTGTTCCCTCAGTCTAACGGCTCTGGTGAGAACGTGCATTAAAGTGGTCCCACCTCGAGTTTACTGTCAGTCTTAAAGCTGCAGTATTTAACTTTTATAAAAATAGTTTTATTTTTTACATAAGCTGTCATTATGTTGTGACAGTGTGGTATGAGACAGACAAAACTAAAAAAACTCACACCTCACTCTGACAAAAACATTCACAAATGTCCTTAATATAGCAGCAATTACACAAAGAGAGGGATCATTAGGATATAATTATAACAGTTTGATAGTTAAATTTTTTGGGGCGATGTTCTGAATGAGTTTTTGTTACATTATATGTTTATAACCAATTCACTGCCTGCATGCTTGTATCCTATAGGCGTAGTGACTGTGGTGAGTTCCTCGGTTGGGATCTGGGCTCCGATCAACACCACCTACCGCTGTGCGAGCCCCACCACCATCAGAGCGGGAGGAGCTGCCGTCACCTTCTCTGCTATGAGGCTGGAGGCGTACATGCCAGGAAATGACCTCAGCCCAGCAGGTTACGTACATTGCTTCTTACCGGATCACTTTTAAACAGTCTTTTTTTATTATTATTTTTGCATCAAAACTGACCAGGCATCTGTTGTGTCTCGTCACAGAAAGTGTGTGTGCGGCAGATCAAACCACCACCACAGCGCCCCCTACTCCAACTACAACAGCGGCTCCAGCACCGACTCCACCAGGAACGCCCGAGACCGGAGTGTTCTCTGTGACGAACAGCAGCGGTACAGTTTGTCTCCTCGCCAAAATGGGTCTGCAGCTCAACGTCTCCTACGTCTCTCAGTCTCAAAATAAGGTCAGCGTGGAGTTCGCACATTATCATTTAGCATTATAGTACAAGGTATTCAAAAAAATTTGTCCTGTCCATTGCCAGACTGTTCAGGAATTAGTCAACGTGAGCCCCAATCTGACGGCAACATCAGGATCATGTGGAGGCACCACTGCCAGCTTAGTTTTAACACAACAAACCACCACGCTCAATTTTACCTTCTCCATGGTAACTTCTGCATTTCCTCTCAATTTCCATTAACGTGTGCAAATATTACAAGCGGTGAGCATTGTTTTCCTATCTGCAGAACTTAACAACTAGCAAGTACCATCTGAGTGGGATAAGTGTGTTGGCCAACTGGTCCGACATGACTGGTAGGTCGCAGGTTTTGAGTGTCTTTGCTCTGAATGCTAACATTTGCTTGGACAAATTTCTGGTGCGTTCTCTTCCCAGCTCCTTTCTCAGCCAGTAACACCAGTTTGGACTACCTCCAGAGCACGCTGGGACGCTCCTACATGTGCAACACGGAGCAGACTCTGCTCGTGGTCCCAGCTTTCTCTCTCAACACATTCAGACTGCAGGTGCAGCCGTTTGGAGTCACGGCCAGCCAGTTTGCCGCAGGTATTGTTGGGGTTTAATTTCCATTTTCAGAACTGAAGAAATTGAGATCCAAAGCACTTTATTTATTTTGTAAACCTGCTCCGTGCAGCGGAGGAATGCCAGTTGGACCAGGACCAGTTGTTGATCCCCATCATCGTTGGAGCAGCACTGGCTGGTCTGGTGCTGATCATCCTCATCGCGTATCTAATAGGCAGGAAGAGGAGCCATGCTGGGTACCAGACCATCTGAGCGGACGCTTGGTTTAACTTGAACCTTACAGACTGAGAGCTGGGAGAAAGCAGGGGGGGAAAAAAAAGCATGGGAGTAAGTTCAGGAAAAGTTTGAGTGAGTGAAAGTTGTTCTCTGCATGTCCTCTGGATATTTTTTTTTCTTTGACTTCTTGTGTGGGTGATAAAACGTGAACTACTTGCTGACTTTAGACGATGTTTATCACGTTGAGGCTGGTGAGGAGCAAGTCCGCTCAACTGTTCAGCTCTGAGCTAATATCGACAGGTGGAAACATCGCTTGAATCGCTTTCTTTTTTAGCTGTGTGTTTATCCATGATAGAAAATTGAATCAAACACTGTAAGATCTTTTAAAATCTTATGCCAGAGATTCTGTCGAGGATTTTTTTTTTCTCCTTTATGATCCTTGATGAAAAGGGAAATCTCTAATGAAGCACAACCAATGGGAGATTCTCGGATTTCTCAGGCTGATGTAATGTTTCCTCTCCTTCCTGGATGTAAATTGTGCATTTATTTAACGACACAGAAATTTGAGAAGCTTCTCAAATTTAAAGCAAGAAACAGAAGGTACAAGTTAAGATTGTATTAAACACAGGAAGCAATTCTCTCCATTTCAACATTTAATCTGGTCAAAATGACAGTTTCTACTAAAATAAACTACTCTTATTTTTCTTCTGGGTACTTCTCTTTGATAATTTGCCTCCCATGAACTCAAGAATGGGATTTCAGAAAAATCTAACCTTAATGTCCGTTTGGTGAAATGTTTTGGGTACACAAATGCTTGTTTGCTGGATTGATTTCTTGTTTGCTAGATTGATTTCTTGTTTATGACTCGGATTTAAATCTGAATTGTTACAGTAGAATGCCGTAGCATTCTACTGAATTGGTTTCCATCTTTTTTTCTGTCTGACAAAAAAATAAAAATGCTTTTTTTTTTTTTTTTAAACAAAAAATTATATTTTTCATTATGCATTTTCCTGTAATGTAATAAAATATTTAGAGTCCATGTTGGAGTGATTCCTGGTATATAAAACGGACAGAGCAGCTGTTTCGATTGTGATTGTATTGGGTCACCATGGTAACTTGATTTAAATACAGTGTATAAACTAAGCTCACATCTCTGATAATGGACAGTTTCACTTATATGACTAGTTTAACATGAACACCACAAAATACTGAATCAATATAGTTCATCATTCAACTCATCACCTAAAAACAACAATTAGTGTTATTTAAATTTTTGACAAAGATGTGAAATACAGTGGACAATTTATTCCTGGCTGTGCTTTAAGGGAGCGACATTGTTTTCATTCGGGTTTCTCTATTTAGCTTTCGCCATCCTAGATTAAAGTGCAAAAATTTGAAACTTAATTTAAGACAAACGCCATGGCATGAAATGGAATCATTGGGTCATAAAGCACAATATGTCAGCTTTGATTGTCTCAGTTTATGCTTTAAGACAAAGTTCAGTGTAAAGTGACTCGGGTGTAAACAAGCTGCTGGGAGCTCGACCCTCTGGAATGTATCGGCGGACGTTCTTGGAAGTCCAGGTCAGGATTCTCCTTCATCGACTCGACCATGACATGTTGCACGGAGCTTAGTCAGGGTTGCCATGGAGAGACTTCCTGGTTCAGTGAAGATTTTCTTAGAAAGGCAAGAAACACCAGGATTATGGGATTACAGAAGCAGAAATAAACAACTCCTTTATTCTGAGCGAGCTCCTCTCTAATGAAACTACTTCCTTCAGGAGCAAAGATGGGATGCACTCCTGCCCACTGTCCTCTTACCTGCATGAAAGGGTGGCAATCTTCAACAAATGGTCCCTGAGTGATCTCTTTGAAAGCCTGGCAGACATCTGGCAGGGATTTGGCCTGTTCGATCAGAGCCTGGTTGTGATGGATCAGTGTAAGAGCTACACGGAACAGGATTTTTGAACCTTCATAGAAAAGGCAATCCCAAATCCGCAGAACAGTCTGAGGGAAAAACAACAAAAACGTAATGCTTCATGTAAAAAAGAAAAAAAAGCTTAAATCTGTAATTTAACTACAAAAACAGAATGCTGTTAGAAATGCAAATAATTTGTAAGAAAAAAAAAATTGTTTTCTTTATATTAAAAAAAAATAGTCACCTTCAAATGAAGTTTTCTACAAATGCTCCCTTGTCTTATATTCTGCTCCTAATGTACTCCTCCCAAAACATCAGTGTAAGGGAGGATTAAGTGAAAAGTCATACAAATGTTCCTGAACTTGTGCAGTGTTTGTTTTCAGATCTACTTCTCAGAAAACAGCGAGAACATCTCCATGTGTTACTGCTTGGTAAAAGTTCCTCCCCTGTTTGGAGAGCAAACACTGGAGCCAACATCGTTTCAAACGGAGGGAGACGGCAACAACAACTTGTATAATGTAGGAAAAACTTCACTATCAAAACCACAATTTCATCTAAAACCTAATGGTAGAATTAACTGTGTGCATGTAAAGTAAGAGACTCGAGGGAAGGATTTTGCTGTGTTTACTAAACACCATCAAACCACACGTTTTTCATTTTAAAAAAAAAAAAAAAGGTCAGTACATTTCCTGATTCAAGTTTTTTCCTTTGCAGTATTTCACTTTTTTATACTGATTGTTGCAATACTAAGTATTAAAAAATATACACATGCTCACCTCCACAGGTAGAATGTCAATGTAAAGACAGATGAACCAGCGAGAGACCACCAGTGTCCACATGACATTGTGCTTCACCATCACCTGCCACACTCGGGGGATTTTGAGTTTCACCAGTTCCCCCAGCACCTCCTGGTCCGTTTTCAGTCCCAGCATAGCAGGACTGTAGTAATCTATGACCAAACAGAGAGTTTTACTCAAAACGTTTTGATACGGGGACCAAAAAATAATTGCCAACTCAGAAACATTTGTGGGATATAAAACTTCTACCTGCTCAACAATAAACTAAGCTGCAATATTTTAGTTACACAAATAAAGCAGGAAGATGTATTTAGTTTTTTTGTAGGAACAGGATATGCAAATCATAGCAGAGCCAAAGTTTAGAACAGGTTGGTCACATTTGCCTCTTTAAAACAGAGGTATCCAGTTTGCAAATTATTTTGAGTTTAAAAAAAAAAAAAAGCATATTCTTAGAGATAAGAACAGGATCTAGGTCACTCTCTCTAAAAACATTTGTTGTATTTGGCCAGTCGTAAGAAATAAATACAAACCTGATTTGGGTGTACAAAGGATTGCCTCTGTGTAAAAGTTACTGGGTAAATGCGGTCCTACTTACTATGAAATTAAAATCGATTCACGAACATACCTGGCAAAATTCTCCCAATCAGTGCATCCATTAGCCAGAAAGACTTTTCTTCATCTTTAGTGATAATAAGTAGATAACCAGCAATAAAGTTCATGCCCTGCAGGTATATAAAAAAATTAATAAATAAGACTTGAATACAGCATTCACACATTTCATCATACAGAAGAGAAGTTTGACTTGAAGGACTATTTAAAAGTCTACCACAAAATTGAAAATATCTGCTAAAAACCTTGACCATGCTGATTACTTGGCCTTCACTATAAAATATCTAAAAAGTATTTGCATGTCCTGGAAATGATGGCAAAACTACAGCTACATTATACTGGTTCCTGCTGACGTGGAATAAAAAATAAAAAAAAAAGAGCGCTGTGTGTGTACCAAGAACACACACAAACATCCCACATGAAACCACGCCGGTTCCAGTCGGGACGAATGGAATTTGTTTATATTTCAAGCCAGCTGCATTTTGGTAATGATATTTGCCTTTCAAATTCTAATAAATAAACAAAAAGGCGCACTAAGCCGACACAACCGGCCTCTTTCTGAACACTTACATAACATGCTATAAAAACTATCCCCAAAAAATGTCTTATTTTTATTCTAAATTGGGGTCTATAGTATATAAGCACTCCAGATTGAAACAGTAGGCATTCCAATATATGTTTCTGGTTTTACATAATTAGAAAAAAAAGTATATATTGTCCAATTTATTTTTCCTACTTTCTTCCAGTTGTTACAGTATTCATTGGTAATTGTGCATCTTATTTACTCACCCTGAAGCTGATCAATGGCTGATTTTCAATTTTCACCCAAGACTTTCTGCATCCCATTTTGAAGCATTTCAGATCAAATTAGCAAAACAGCCTTTCATTTTCTGCACTTACTTTTGACTTTCTAAGCAACTTTTCGATAAAAGTTTTCTTGAGCAACACCTCTGACGGCACACGTCACTTAGACTTTCAGAACTACAACAAGCATGTATTGTGAAACACCTGCCAAAAATAAGGACAAGCTATTTTTTTTTTATAAAAAGAACGACTTTGCTGCGGTGGCTTTGATCACAACTCTTCTGTTTCAGTTCCAACAAATCAGCAGAATCCATGTCATGACTGTCAGTTCTGTTGGTTTTCTATTACTCCACTACACCGACGTACAACAGCATAGAAATATATTTTTTACCAATAGTAGCGACTGATCTAGTTAATGATGTTGACGTATTATTTTTGAGAACTGCAATTATTGCAAATTAAAACAAAGATATGTTTAAAAAAAATCTGTTTCAGCCTGGATTTAGGAAGGCAAGTAGTACCTGGCAGTAGCCCACAGATGGGTTATGGTAGCCATAGGCCAGCAGCACATTGAATAGAGATTTCTGCAGACACGGGTCTGAAGACTTGCGGAACAGGACGTTGTCTGGAAATGTTCTGTTCAAGTCTGAAAGATACAAACAAACTGATATGGATATGGGTAAGAGTGACATATAATTAAACACAGGCAGGAAATTGGTTACCTTTAAAGCAGAGGATAGCATTTTAAAAACTGTATTTTAATAAAGTTTCTTTCATCCTTAAAAAAACTTGAGGATGATGAAGAAAAAAAAGAAAGAAAAAAAACGTATCTCTGGTCAGACAAACAAAATAAATGACATTTAAATAAATCCAAGAAGCACATGCCAGACAAAACAGGAAAAGCTCATCTGGTTAAAGCCTTCCCTAACGTGAAAAAAAAAAATGCAGCAACAGTATGCTGTGTGTGTCAGTGTGTGTCGGTGTGTGGGTGTGTGTGTTTCTCAGTAGCAGGGACTGATGTGAATTAAGGGAAGAGTGAATGCAGCCAAAAATGTGCTGAACTTGGGATGGCAGTTCACCTCTCGACACAAGTCCTATAAAGGAGAGGATTTCAGAGTGAAGAAGCAGCCGCTAAAGCCTGACCTGTTCTGATGGTCTCCACCAGTTTGGAGTCATTGTGGGTCACCAGCATGGACTGGTAGTATCCTGGGTTCTTCTCCAGCTGCTCTTGAGCGCCGCTGGCTGTCATCCAGATAAAAGCGCGGTGCTCATTGGGGATCCCCTTGCGTACGTAGCGCTTTACTGAACGACAAGGAGAACGTTTACGTCTGGCTTGAGTTCTGGCGCAGGCATTCTTTTATTCGTGGACACGGGTGCGTTTGGTTTTCACACTTACATTTTACATTCCTTTGAACCTTGCCATTATCTTTCAGCAGTCTGGACCACTTGATGGAACGTCGGGTGCAGATGATGAGATACTCGGACATGAGCTCCTCGTAGGATTCAAAATCAAAATCCTCCGAGCGCTCGAAGCCATACGGATCAATTCTGAGCCAAAAAGAAAAATGTTTCAAACTAATTTTAAAGAGCAACTGGAGGGATTGTTTTCAGAATTACATTAGACCCAAGTCAAACTTAACTTGTCTCAGTACAATCAACAGAACTAGTTCCAATGTCGTTCTTTTACTAGTGTCCCAGTACACTAGTATTGATATTTGTGATAATTAGGCAACCACTGATTACATCGTACTAATTTAGGCATATCTTCCTTTCCTAGAAGACAAAGTGTGGGTGTAGGTAGCTCCAGCTAATGCCTTAGGTAACATGTTAATCTTCCTACTGCTTAACCTTCCCAAAGAGCAAAGTCATTCCTGAGGAACTAATGCATTAACAGACCATCAGTTCAGAAATCCGATGGGTTTGTTTTAAGTCTGTGTGATCACAAACTGAAGTGCAACATAAAATCAAGACATGACCCAAAGGATTAACTAAAAGCTATAAATATGTGAAGACTGCGTCTAAGATTTTTGAGTGGACATTTAACAAAACAAAGCTATAGTTTGGAAAGGACATTTTGACTTAATGTCCATATATAAGGCAGCAAACTAGACACTGGGATCAGTTATTACAGTTTTAAGAATAATCTGCATTGTTCCCGCTCAGACGCAAAAGATATACTTTACAAAGAGTGTTTCCATTAGAGAAAACCTAAAGACAGTTTAAATTAGTTACGTTCCATATGCTGAAAAAGATGCTAAAGCTCAATGAAAATGGTAAAAATGTGACAATAAAAAAAAAAAAAAAAAAAAAAATTGAGAAAATGTGTTTAATGCAAAAAATAACTTCATTGCAGTGGAGGGCGAGTCAAACCTTAAAGATAAAAGTGTCCTACACCAAATGCATTTTTAGTGTACATTTAAGCATTTGAGAGTGCAAAAGGAAAAAAAGTCAACCCATTAAAAAAAATAGACATTAACTCTATTTTTCAATGATTTTTGTGAACTCCAATATGAGGCCCCACCTAAAACGCAAGTTATAATAGTAAACTCTGTACTGAATTATAATACACATAATATTGATTCTTTAAAATTTAGAATAACTAAGTTTGTGTTGTTTTGTGTAAGTGTTGTGGCTTTAGACCTGGTTTTTAAATTCACCACTACAGCCATAAAAAGCACTGAAATCGAGATTTTTTTAGTTTTGAGCATTCAGAAACGTGTGAATATTTGACATGTTTAACTAGAGCTGGTCCAACATAACTAAATAATTGTTTTTTGGTCTTGCGATGGTTACGTCCTTTTTACTTGATGACTTTATTCAGTTTTAATTCTTGATATGGACCACTGTTTGTCTGGAAATGCACAAATAAAGATCAACATACTTCAGATACTTTAAAAGTAGTGAAATGTCCTTTTAATCTAGTGCTGAATAAAGTTCAAATAAGATTCCTACAACATAGCAGGTTAGATGAGGAGGTAGCTTCTCAACTTAATCATTAACTTAAAATGATTATAAAACATTTAACAAGAGTTTGAAAGCCATCATACCTCAATGCCAGACTACAGTCTAAATACACGCTTTCAGAATAAAACTGATATTAAAAATATGAAGAGGGGGGGGGGGGGGGCCCCCCAAAGAAACAACCGTTTTTTTACTAACTTATTATTAATGTAACTAGTGAATGGCTGACTACTACATTACCTAGATTCATACATTTTCACCGATGTGCACAACGTGAGGACCACAATAATCTGGCAGCTCTTGTTTTTCCTGACAGGCTTGGTAATTGTTGAGGTGTTGTTATTGACAAAACATTTAAACCGAGTTTAACGGTGATAAATTACACCGTTAGGTCCGTCAGCTTTACCTGTCCACTCTGTCTTTAGCCGTACTCTGGTTCATGGTGGATTGTGTCTCTTCGATCGGCGTCCCGGTTCACGCTTTCGCTCCAGTAAAATGACGAAAACTGAGCTAGGACTCCAGCATTTGCACGTCGATGCGTTTTCCTCGCCAAAACCAAAAGTTTACAACCGTATCGACACGCGGTTAAGTTGAGGCAAGAGCTCCTGGAGGCTCACTTTCTCCATGTTGGAGTGCGGAGAATCGGGACGGGACGCTGCTCTCGCTCGCTCTCCCTTAAGATTACTTTACTCTAGAATCCCAAAATCCGTAAGGAATATTCCCGAAGTCCCCCTCCAGGTAAATTAGTAGTTCTAAACTAAGTCACCCTTATATTTTATCAATACAGCCGCAGTCAACCCAGTAAGTCGTGTCGGGAATCTGGAGTTTTACTCTGTTTTTTTTTTATCGCCATCCACAAGCACCTGCTCCCGCTTGTCCTCGGTCTCTCTTTGAGCTAACCTAACTTGTTCTGCAGAGCAGAGAAAATATCCAGAACCAGCCCCAAAGCGATCCCACCCACTGTACGTTCCTGGATGTTTATCCAATTAGCGTCCCTCCTCCTATCCGGGCAGTTGAATCGAGGATTTGGACCAGGGACAAACAAACTAAATCAGATCAGATGCTGCCTTCAAGGGATTCACGGTAACGTCGTAACTAAGAGATTCCTGATTGTTTAAAAGGGACTCGGGATGCATTCACGGGGCTTTGAGGAAAAGTGGAAAGTTTTTCTGTTGTTAAGATTCCTACTTTTAATCGTCTCAGTATTTGCAAGAAACACACTCTTCACCTGGTCTAAAATGGCTAATACTTTTTAGAATAGCTTCCTAAAACAAAATAAACGCGTTCTTATTAATTTAGGTTTGTTTTATAGCCGGTGATCTGTTCAACAGTTAGAAAAAATGTATTTACTAGTTTGAACAATACAAAATGTTATCTTTTAAAAAACAATGCGATCACAATAAGCTGCGTTTCTCAACAGACAGTTAGTCGTACATGACCAAAAGCACTAAAATGCAGCACAAATAAAATAGTGTGAACAAACCATTTGTTGAAACAGTACATCAATAAAAAAGAACACCATACTCACAGTGAAAGATAGTGGGACAGCATCATTCCATCCTTTTCAGATGGGATTTGGCTTTTTTCTGTCTAGGTGGATGAAAGAACTGTTAATCTGTTTTGACCTTAGGCTGGAGGTAAAAATGAATTTATTTATTACCATCACAGTGAGTATATGTTAACATCAACAGATGAAACCACAAGAAATACAAAATGTTGGGAATGAGACAGAGTCCAGTATTAAAGGGGACAGAAAATCTGTGAGGTTACACAAAGAGGCCTGAGGAGACCAGATGTTTTTAGTCAGAAAGATTTGGAGAAGACTGAGTGGGTATACACTGTAGCCAAGGCAGGAAGTGGGATGTAGACGGATTCTTACCAGAGAAAACTGAACGCAAAAATTACATCAAAAGGTGACTCCATAAAATATATGTTTGCTATGCAACCAAGGTTTTGAAGCTTTATTACTTTTTATATTTGTCCCTTTGTCAAATTTGTTTGTTTTTTCGTTTGAGCTGTGCAATTTAAATGTCACATTAAAGGTGGAGAAAAGTTTCTTGAAATCCTTCCATTTTAACACAGATATGTAGACTCCCCCCCCCCACACACACACACAATTTTTTCTTGAATTAAACATCTTTAAGAATTCAAATTTTTATATCTTCAGTTTGTGTTGTTCTCTAGTAAAACTGCAGGAAAAAGTTGATATTCAGACTATCATACAGTGGTATGATCCTGCCTGCAGGTGTTGGGTTTTGTATCAGCAGCTTCACTTCCAGCTGTGGACATGTTTGGCTCTGTGGTGCGAGCGCTTATCTACTCTGAACAAGTCTCACTTTGTCCCAGTTTAGGCACAGCCGAGATGTGTCTGGTAGCTGTGATATTGTAACATCACATGGAAAAGAATGAGAGACATACTAAACAAGGTCATAAGAAAACACTGTTTTCTTTGTAAACAGCCTTGTAAAGATACTTGTTACACTGTGGGTTTTAGATACCAACAGCAATTAGCTATTTTATTTTCAAAGCATGAATACTGTACGCTGGACAATACTGTGTCACAAGAAAGATAGGCAATAATTAACATGACATACCCCACAGACCATAAAATTATACTTGACAACACTAATTTACACAAAATATAACTTCAAAAGTTGAGGTGGTTTTCTGTTATTCAGACTTCACATTTATTCATTTTTAATATTTGTTTTCATTTTCACACTTCTTTTAAAACCCAAAGATCTCTATGTAACAACAAGGTTACCCAAAATTATCAGTAATTATTTAGTTTTAGCAGATTCTGACTTGGGTCACTAAACCTAGAAAGTGAAGGTGTCCATAAATCGTATTATTTTAGGCTTATATGTTTGTTTCACTGAAGGATCTGCGTAATTGATGGTTTTGTACTTTGGCCTCTGTTTTGCGTTATCTCTCTCACTGTCTGCAAATGCCTCCTTGTTAGCAGTCTCTTCCAAATGGCTACAATTTCCTGGCTTCCCAATATGATTTTTTGCTGATAGTTTTCCATCTTCATTTCTTTCTTCAATGGCTTCTTTGTGTGTTGCTTCAGCTCCACCCATTGATTTCCTGGTTGTTACAGCGGGATGACCAGTGAAAAGAGGACTACATCTGTCCTTGTCTTCAATATCTTCCGTTGAGCATGACATGTCATTTCCTTGATGAATCAAAGATGAATATGATAGCTGATTTTCAGAGAGAGGAGTTATAGTTTTGGGATGTCTGGTTGACTCAGTCTGATTATTTTCACCACAGAATCTGTAAATAGATGGAATGACAGATCTGGAAAATGTTTCTTGAATATGCTTTGGTCTTTGGAGATTGATCTCTCCATTGGTATAGTCCAAAGAAAATGGCTTGGTTTTCAAGTTGGCTATGCTATCTGTTTTTTTGGATTCACCTTCCTCTAAATTACTGGAAGAACATTCCAGGTTTCCCAACAGATTTCCTTGGGTTTCCTCTGATATCTTGTCCTGTTCCCAGGTTTCATAAACCTCAGATTTAACTTCCCTCGTAGATCGTTCAGGAGAGGAATGCATACATGTGGACCAGGCAAGGGAGCAGATCACAACTGTGGCTCTTTGCCAGTTTACTGGGGTTTCCTCCTGAGGAACAACTTTGCAGGGTTGTGGAAGAGACCATTCAGTCACAGAAATTAAAGGAAGTACTTCTATCCCTGCAAATTTAACTCTTTGCGTAAGTCCAGCCTCTATGACAGTAGATGGGATTTGGTTGAATTGTTCTGAGCCTTTATCCTCAATATCAACATCATGAGCTTCACCTTTCATTTGGTTTAGTGAAAAACAAATCTCTTGATCCAAGGACTCTGCTGCTCTCAGATGACTCTCATCTTCTGTGTGTGAATTTGCTTTAGTTAAAATGTCTGTCTCCAGACCTGGCTTTTGCTGTTGTTCACCTATAATTTTATTACTTTTTGATTCTTGCACAATGGAGTTACACTGCTGGCTTTTCCCTGGGTTCTGCTTGTTGAATTTTTGATCAGTCACCTGTTGCTTCCCTCTTTCAACACCAGCTACTTTTTCTTTTATTTGACATGCAACCTTGTCTCCCCCACAAACCCGCTTGTGAGATAAAAATAGATCACTGTTCTTAAATGCAGTGGCTATGTTTTCAAATCTCGTCATTAAGGAATTTAGGAGGATTCCTCTTCCAATGCGTCTAGGTTTGATCGGCTCTTCCTTCAAGGTTTTAGATCCCTGTTGTTTTTGCTCAGCCAGGGCAAATTTGGCAACAATGTTGTTCACACTACCATGTCTTTTTAGTCTTTTGTTCCTGGTGTCTGTGTTGTGATTTCTGCTTTTAATAAGGTTATCTTGACCTTGTACTCCCCTGCTGGTAGACAGAACTCCTACCACCCTCTGATTGGTGCTAAAAGGTTTGGGCGAAGACCTTAAGAATTTAGATTGGAGAAGCTGGAACGTGGTAAGGCGCCGAGATGGCAGTTCTGCTTTTGATTGACTTTGATTGACTTTGCACCTTTCAGAAGTGTTGGAACTGCTTTCGGCTCTGACGCCTTTCTGAAACTGAGTTTTTTTTGCCTTCTGCAGATCAGATTTGACAGTTTTTCTTGTGTGAATTTGTGATGCGGCGCTAGGCTCTGGCGTCTCCATGCTTGTGTTATCGGTCGTCCTCTTGAGCAGATCGTGCATTAGATAATGCAGGAGACTCTCAAAAATCCCTCGGAGCACTGGTCGGAGTTTGGGGTCTCTAAGCAGCCTCCTCAACGCACCAACATCGGGGCTGATTCCGGGTTTCCAACAATCTGGTCTACGGAGAATAGAGGACATGCAAGACTTTTTGAAACTGTCACCAACATCCTTAGCAGCAATTTGGGAATTGACCTTTAGAGAAAAGCAGTTTTAATTTATCTACACTCTAAAAGGAACATTTTCTGACTTCACTTGCTATAATTAACTTTGTTAATCAGTCAGTGAAAATCTCTGCCCTCTTTGAACTGGCAATTTCATTAGTTCTCTTATTACCGCAGCAAAAGCAAGGATTTAGGATTTAGATCACATTTGAAGCTGATCAAATGTTCCAGACTACAGTTCTTTGAACTGTGGTAAGACGTTTGCTTGAAAATCAAAAAAGCAAGCTTGAAATATATGTTAAGACAGGGAGACACAGTCAGTTCAATTTGTTTTAATTAGGCGTGGGCTGGTTACCAGTATCAAGGTATACCAAGGTTTTAAAAAGTTATGCTTTAAAAATCACAAAGCTCTTCTGTCATTCTGTTCCTGCAGTGTAAGAAATGGAAAGTGTCAAAATGACTGGAGTCTTCTCCGTCTGTATGAAGCATAAAGTAGCTGTTGCTGCACACTGCAGGTCAGCTGACTGACTTTTTCTTGCTGGCTTAACAGATAGGAGAATTTAACTTTTTAGAATATATATATATATATA
>CAEGAE010027466.1:0-40116 GCA_903067095.1 Girardinus metallicus
ATCCATCCATCCATCCATCCATCCATCCATCCATCCATCCATCCATCCATCCATCCATCCATCCATCCATCCAGCCAGCCAGCCAGCCAGCCAGCCAGCCAGCCAGCCAGCTAGCTTCTAATTATGTTCATGTTTTCAAAGTGCTTTAAGAATAAATTAAAATGAATATAATTTACATTTCAGCAAAACCTCTGAAGGAAAATCTAAACTATAGTCATAATTAACCATTTTACTTCAAAATGGATGGACAAATCTGGAAATCTCAAAGAATTTTGCCATAGAAAAATCTGTAGGCGCCCTGTGTAAAGGTCAATTGCATGCCCGTATCAACGTAAGTAAAATCTCCTCAATCCATATTACATGCCACATATAATTTGTTAAATATATATTCTATTAAAAATCATTTCCTCATACCCTTCAGATTACATATTTCTATAATTGATAAGGAAATAGTAACATAGTCTGTTAAGCTGAACTAGTTTATACAATTCAACAATGTTAAGCAGAGCAAATAAAGAATGTGGAGCTACTGA
The DNA here is from genome assembly GCA_903067095.1 of Girardinus metallicus. NCBI lineage: Eukaryota > Metazoa > Chordata > Actinopteri > Cyprinodontiformes > Poeciliidae > Girardinus > Girardinus metallicus. The sequence continues at coordinate 534 of CAEGAE010027466.1, forward strand.
CCAATCAAAACTGAGGAGTCATTTTTGTCTCGCCCAGCAGCTCCAGAGTGTTTCCTCTCATGTACGATGAAAGCAAGATTCAATAATTAATATCACATTTGCATTCCTTCCACATAAACATGTTTTATTTTGTAAACAACTGTAAATCTGTAATTCAATTAAGAACTGCACTTTAAATGATCCCTTTTCAAAGATTTTAACCAACACATAAATATCCCTGGTATCATTTAAAAATGATTTGAAGGATTAATCTATCGTCGGCTCATTCGTCCATAATCTGCAGTGCTGAATTAAACATGATCTATCTGCTCCGAGGGTGATGCGTTAACATGCGAGGATCTTCAGTGAGCGGGTGGGGTTTATCGCAGCACCTGAACGATGCACACTTGAGTGAATGTCTGTCTGCTTTGGGCAGATAAAAGTGCAAGCACTCATGCGTTTCCATGACCTTATTATGGTGCGAGTGATTTATCTGCAGGGTGTGCATCATCTGCAGCCTGCATGTAGGCAAACGTGTTTATATTAGCAAGGGGCAGCTGCTGGATAGTTATTTGATATTTATCAGAGCCCGGCCTCCGTCAAACTCATTGCATAAATAGATAAACAGAAGAAACGCAGCTTAGTCATATCAATGTTTCATAGCTTGCTCTTAACTGAGAGCAGCAACTTGTGCAAATCACGCTAAAGGTCAATTTCAAAATGGTGAAACATGATAGGCAGGTGTGTTTGCTGCCCCGAGCTTTGTGCTGTTGCATTGCTAGACTGTACGCTCGACTAACACCTTTACAGACTGGCATGTGTGAATACATGTCAGCTAAGCTTCAACATTAACCTTCAGCATAAACTATCAACTAATTCAGTCAGCAATGTAGGAAGTCTGTGAAACGTGCAAAAAAAAAACAAAAAAACAATTAATAATTTAATTTAATTCTCTAACCTTTTCTAACTTTCTGATCTTTTCCAAACGGATCTAAATTCAGATGTAATACCAGGAGTTTAGATGCTTGCTTTGCAGCCTCTGGTAATTGTTCTGTATAATTACAGTTAGCAAAAAACGGGGGTAACGTGCAATTATCCTCAGCTTGAAGAGACAGTGTTTGTGTACATCTGGGTACTTGTATCTGTCTGAGTGGGACCAGAGTTTTACCTCAGTCTGCTCTGGACTTTTACTTTCAGCCAGAATCTGAACACTTTTGTTTATCTATGGCACAAGACCATATTAAATGAGTAATAAAGCGGTAAGTAATTTGAAGGACCAGCATCTTGGAGCCATTGTGTCAACATTTAATGAAGAGCAGACGTACAAACTATGACAAAAATGGTGCCCAAATTTCTGTTTACTGGAATATGTCAATTTTCCAGTAAGTTGCTTCCATCTTATATTTTTTAGCTTTCAGACTTTCTCTATCATGGAGCATGCTCAATTTGGAAACACCAGGGTTAAAGTTCAGATCTGAAATCGCAAATTATAGATTCCAACTATACACTCGTACTGTCTTTACCAGGAGGCAGGTTTACACCGGCATTCTTTGTTTTCCCACACAGATTATTGCCCTGCTCTTCTTCAAAATTCTTAGCTCACCCTCAAAAAGTCGGAGCTTGCGTGCAAATGTGTCCTGCAGTGTGTCTGTGCTCAGACAAGAGAGACATTTGGAAAATCTTTAGAGCTACGAAGAAGTTGTGGCTTTGATTAAAATAATTGACTTTGTTTCATTCCCTCAAAATCAGGCCAAGAAGAGCCAGACATTTCTCTGCTAATCGTATTAGTAAGGAAAGAAAAGATTAAATTTAAATTCAAGGCTTGCACTTTCTAATGGGGAACCACATTTCTATCTTAATTACGCACAACCCCCCTCTATCTTTGGCTACAACTGTCTACTATTTGCCACCGAATTAAGTTGTGTTATTTTGGGTAATTGAAATATCGGAATAGTGTAGAATAATGTGCCAGTTCGTCAGAAAAGTATAGAAAGGCAAATATGGAAGAATTTGTGCATTTCCTTCAACTCCTTCTCTCTAAATGTTGTTTCAATTGATCTCTATGTGCTTGCTGTCTTCCTTCCTTATTTTTAAGGATTATAACACAGAAAGGAGAAAATGTTTTGAAAGAATTACAGTTATCTGCTTTATTCATCAAAGCATATGTCCCTAGCCTAATTAAACTAGTAACACTTGTACATGCTGTTGATTGATGCATTTATTCCTGAAATGATGAAATAAATATGAAAAAGTTTGACTTTTCATCATTTGACCTTCTGATCAAGTAACAATTGCCTAATCCCGACCTCCGGGTGATTGATTAGTTCATCTCGAATCTTTGATGGTTTAGAAATATGGCTTGGAGAGCATCATTGTTACATTTACCAAGAGGCCAGAGAGTTGAGCTGTTTTATAATTGGTAAATAAAATACCCTTCGGTAATATTTACATGAATTCAAAGAGTTTTGAAGAAGTGTGACATCATAAAGGCTAACCTAATCTAAAAACCAAAGTCTTTTCCTCGAAGAGTGAGAGAGTTCAGTTTGGATTATGTTGAGTGACACATGACACAATCCGCAGACTGGGCTTTGAATCCTTTTCCTGTGTTCAGCTCCAGTCAGTTGGAGGAGCAGGTGTCCGCTGGGCTGCCTGTCAGTCTGCAGACAAGCTTGTTTTCTATATGTGTGTTTCTTTGTGCACCGACTGTTTCTAATTAAATTCATGCCTCCTCACTGTATTTTGCTCCAGCAGTGAAATTAGAGTAAAATACATTTTTGTACCCTTTGTATCCTTTTGTATTTTACTTGTGTTGAAAGCTTCTGCATTGCTAGTTTTTTCTTGTTTTATTTGTATGAAGCTCTTCATCCAATATTCAGTCTTAGTTCTGAACCATGAAAAGACTGCTGTCGCCGCTGCTTTCAACCCGGGGCTGCAGCATCGCCAATGTGGCTGCAAAACATAGACTACGCAGCACTTAGACTACGCTGCATTGTTAACAGAGAGAGACAGGGAAAGACAAACACAGATGCAGAATAGCTCAGACAGTCTACAGGCCAGACAGCAGATGTTACAGACAGATTTTAGTTCCATTAAATTGTCATTAAAGATGCTTCGTAGACAGATTCCGTCAATACCAACTTCTCCTAATCACTACTCCAATTTACTCACATATATTGGATAGTATGTGTGTACATTTTGAAAGGATTTAAAAGAAAGTGAATGATGAATGTGTGTACATATGACATCCATTCATCCATCCAGCTGCCGTCCTTTAAAGTCTGTCAACTGTAGAACTATATGCCTTAGACTTAAAGTCAACATAAAGTTTTGAAGTTACATTTTTAAATGAACTGAAAAGTACACTTAACATGGAAAATTTCTTTCTCAAGCTGTGGAATTTGGGCATAAAAACATATAGGAACCTTGTTGCGTCTTCAAGTCAAAAAATGCAGGCAGTATAAAAACCTGCCTATGGGATATTTGGCCTTATTAGTAAAACTTGTCAAAGATTTTTATTGTGTTTTGACTAAAGCTGTAGATTCACCGACAGGATATTTCATACAAGTATACATTTTCTTTTCGAATGCTAATATTGGTTATTTTGTAACCATTTTTAACATATACTATGGAATGCAAATCAGGTTTCTCCAAGTGTATTATAAGCCTGGCGGGCCACCAGGCTTTACTTGCACCTCTGCCAGGTTAAGCATTGTTTATTTATTTAAGTTTTTAAAAAAAAAAATTTTGCATATTTTTAAGACTTTATAGTTGGTTTTCTGATATTAATCTTACAATAACACATAATTATCAAGTGATATTTTCAAATATCCTGTCAATTGTAAACAGTTTTAACTCAAAAACGCTGCGCGCCTCTGGATGAATGACTGCCCAAGTGACCAAACCACCTAACTGAGCAAGTTTTTTGGGGGTAACCTTGAACATCCTGGTTAAATTTCATTCCTGCAGTTACTAACTTTATATAGTTGCATTATTAGTGCTATTTACCAATAATTAAATTAGAAATAATAGTTTATTTGACAGGTACAATGCACATCAATTAACATCTTATGTAAATGTGCCTGAATCAGCCAAATGGATATTTACCATCTGTTGTTTCCAGACAATGAGAAATTTGTCTTGCTAAGAGCAAATAAAGGTTATGCAAGACAATAATGTGATGAGTTAACCATGTAAGTTTTGTCAAATACAATAAATGCAATCAATACAAAATGGTAAATACAAATAAAGGAAACTACAATACAAGTATAAAAAGTACAAGGAGTCGTTATGGTGCACCCGCTATGAATCACATCTGTATCTTTCTCTGTTTCTTTAGAGTTTTCTTTCCACCGTTATGTCGTCTGAGATGACAGCCATGCCTGTCCTTAAACCGTCTGTGTATTTGGACTTCCATATGCAGTATTTGTTTCCAAAGCACTCAGACGCTTATCCTCTATAACCCTCTCTCTAACACAGCCCAGTCAGTCCCATAAGTAGGTGTCAAATTCCCATAAAGCTTCTCCCGGACTTCCTGTCAGAGCTGCAGAGCTGCTCTGTCATCAAAGCTCGCTGCAGGAGTCACTCAACGTATTTATAGTGACTCGGAAAAGTATTCATTTCCCATTTTTGTCATTTTACAGCCACAAACTTCTATGTAATTTAGTGGAATTTTATGATATAGACTTACACAAAGTAGTGTGTGATGGAGAAGTGGAAGGTAGGATAAACATGAATGCCTCATAAAACCTTTGACAAATAAAAATCTGAGAAGGCTGACCTCAAAGGTTTATAAGAGAGCATTATTTAACTGAGGTTGAGGTTCACCTTCCAACAAAACTACAGTTTTAGTTTTGTTGGCTTAAGTAAAGTACTGGTGTTTACAGATGCTCTCTATCCAGTTTGACATTTAAAAGACAATGCAACCATTTTTGTTTCAAGATGTTTAAAGCTAGTAGAGGCATACTCCGAACGACCAGCAGTTGTTCAGGCTTTGAATGATGGAGCTACAAAGCATTTGTAAAAATTTAAAGTATTATGTTTCCATCTATGTGCTATTTTGTGTTCTTTCATTAAAATCCACTCAAGATTGTGGTTGTTACCTGACGCTAGCAGGTATAACATTTTTTTCAAGGCACTGACACGTTTATATTTGTCTGCTTGACTGTTCCTGAGGCCAAAGATTAAGTTTTCAAATTGTTCTTCCGAGAAGATGCAAGAAAATGTTTAAATCTAAAGGGTTTTGTTGGAAATTTAAGATCTTACGGCAGCTTATGGTTTCCTTCTAAGACTTCAAGTCTTGCTGGCGAGTAACCTGATTATTTAATCCATTTAATCCATCTTCATCTAGGGTGGTAAACTGGAATTAAAGCCACGCAAAGCATTTACTTCTACTTGTGTCAACCAACAGAAGTATATTCCATCTTCCTGTGAAGTTTAAACGTCCAAACAAAAAGGCTAGAGGTTAAACCACATCCTCATCTCACAGCTGCTGGACCTTTAACACAAAACAATAGGGCTATTCTCCAGTTTCCCACTTTAACCTTTGATTACTTTTAAATACTGAGGCCTCAACATGGGAGTCGGAGGTGAATAAGGAACCGATTGGATATTGATTTGAAAGGTCAATCAGTAACCAAGTGAAATGTGTGTGTGTGACAAGAAGACCATGGGTTGATTTTTAATTCGGTTACGGTGACGTAAATTGCTGAGCAAGCCAGGATATTTGTTTTGGAGGTCATACAATTGAGCAGGGTTTGGGACACCTGCTGTTTATTTGTTTGTTTGGGGCCAAAAAAAAAACCCAGCTGACAGGATATTTTTCTATTTTTCTTTCAGATATTTCCAGGATCGCCTACTACACAGGTGAGCAACTGACCCTCAGACACAATCTGTAAGATCATTCAGCTGCTTCATTCACTCAGACATAACATAAAGAACGACATCCACAGCCTCAGGTGTTGTGAAAACATATTTACTTGTTTCTTGCTAGAACTTGAGCTTGATTTTGCCACATTTACATTAGTACTCTATGTATTTCTGCTACCTGTCAATAGTCCATGTGAATAAAGTGTAAAGAAAATGAAAAGAATCTTAAAGAATAAACATAAACGTGGCTGCTTGGACTCCATATGATGGGAAGAAAATATATTTGAAACATTTGTAAGTATGTTGAAGAGTTTAAGGTAAGGATTTTGTAAACATAGATGGTCTCAAATGGATTTAGGTCTGAACTCTGACTGGGACATTATAGCACATGAATATACGTTGATTTACACCACTCCCTTTAGCTGTTTCTTCCAGGATTGTTCTGCATTTAGCACTCATCTTCTCCATTTTTCTCTGATGAGTTTCCTTCTTCCTGCTGTGGAAAGGCATCCCCACAAAGTCATTTCTGCGTCCAGTATTTTCTTCCGCCTACAGTGCTCTACATATTCTGGCCAAAATGTTTCATTTTGGTTTCATGCGATCAAAGCACCACCTTTCCGTACACCAGGAGTCCACACTATAAGAGATGATTTATTTTGGGAACACGGAACCATCCGTTCCTGTTTTTTTGTCGGTGTACTTGACACATATGAAGATCTGCAGCTTGCAGGGAGCTCGGAGAGCAGCATGTGGCCCTGAGCAAAGTTTGTTATTGTAGTTGCTATCACCTCGGTTATCCAGCAGACGTTTTCCCTTAAACTAGCAGTTCATGCAATTAGTTAAAAATGTATTTATATGACATCATTACTCCCTAACACTTATATTTATAGAACATCTTTACGGAATCAACACTAAGTTTATCAGCCAGGTGATGAAGTTAGAACATTACAAACATGGAAGAACAGGTATGGGCCAGGCCAGTATTTGGGAAAATACCAAAAACGATTTGCATTTTATGAATGCTGTAAAAGCTAAAAGCAAGGCTTGAAAATAAATAAAAGCAATATACTGGTCAATATGCTCTGCACATTTTAGGCAATTTGCTAAAGATGATCAAATAATGTGTAATACAGAAATGCAGTTAAATATAATAAATAATTATAAATAATAGTATAACTCCAAGTTTCTAAGCAGAATAATAATACTAAAAACACCTGATAACATTAAAACAATCAGTTTAAACCAGTGGTTCAAAAACCTTCAAGCTTCTGAATCAAAGAATAAAACTATAATATTCTTTTATGTTAAATACCTTTATTTAATATGTTTAAAGTATAAAATTTAAGCAGAAAAGATAAATATTTTTCTTATTTTAGGAAGCGTTTGTCTTTAACTTGAAAGATTTTGTAAGAAATATAGATTTTTTCACTGGGAAGTAATATTAATAACAGATTTTAGGTGCTCTGTTGAAATTATGTACCAGATTGATAATGTTCTCACTCATGCTAAGAGTAAAATGATAATTAAAGAAAAGGAGTTTTGGCTCAGTCCCAGTGGAGATCTTCCATTCATGGCAACATCCGGCCCCTCTGACAAAAGGCTTTTAATAGCCCCCACCAGAACACACGAACCCCCATGTCCCCAGAAGATTTTCATAACAATGGACTAAAGCCCGAGATGGACCACAAATTATAGGAGAGCTGCACGTGCACACGCGCTTAAAAAGGCGTGTGTGCATAAACTGAGCAGTTTAATGGCTGCTCAGTTGTCTGGAGACAATCCTGATTTAGGATTTTACAGGTTTGTCAATGATTGCTTAGCGATCGATTGAAGCTGATTCAGTTCTTTATCAAGGCTTAATTGCATGTTTAAGACGCTAATTGTAAGAAAATTACTCTTTTTATTTTTTAAAATACTTTATCCCAACATTTTGTTCATTCTGTCATAAATTCTGTGATTTATGATGTAACCCTGGTATAAACATAAAGAGAAAATGAGAAAAATGAGAATAACATAAATTTGGAAAAAAGAACAGAGTGGATTTTGTTAGGACTCAACATGGCAGTGATGGAACAGAATCATTATTATAAAGCAAGTAAGCATATTAATTGAAATATTTAACTGTGGTCATTCCGATTTATGACATGACAGTCTTAATGTTTTTTATGTTTATCATTTGTTGCTGATTTGGAAAGAAGTGGAGAGAAATCGACTGCGTTTCTGTAAAATCTTGCATTTATTCATCTTAATTGTAAGCTTTTAAATGCTATTATGTGTTAAAACTACTAACCCCATGATTAGAGATGCCATCAATTATCCAGAGATGAGCAAAGACCTGTTTTTCCCTTGATTTCTTTTCAAATGCTGAACATTTTTCCCTATTGATTAAATGCATAAGAACTAAGGATATAAATAATATAAATACATCAATCAATAGTATCGATGCTCTTTTTCTTTGCGTTTAAAAAAAATACGGGCCTTGCTTGAATGCTTAAATAGGAAAACAATTTTGTTGTTGGATAAAAAAACCTTCTATCGATAATTCTGTATAATGACTTTAAGCTAATTTAGATGACAAAAAAACATTTTAATTGGCCAAAATCTAAATTTTCAGGTCAGTGCTCAAGGAAGCCATAAGACTCGATAACCGGTCAGGAAGTGTAATCTAATCAGACCATCTCTACCCATGACGGCAGTGAAGCAATAATTGTTGGAAGGAATTTTTCCTGGGACATCCAGACTTTCCTGAAACACAGCTCCTAAAAATGGGTTATTGTATGTTTAGGCTATTAGAATAAGAAAATTATTTGATATCCACTAGCAGCTCTTCTATCAGTTCTTGAACAGTTAAAGTTTGATTTTTAATTACTGACTAAAACCCAACGTCATTACTTGTTATAAAGCATATCATATACCGTTGGACAGGGTTGAAGTTGAGTAGATTAGGTCACATGCTAGAGCTAAACATGACTAATTTAAGTTGACAAAGTTATATTTCATTTCGGTTAGCAACTTTTTGTTTCATATTTCTTGTAAAGTGTGAATTTAAATCAAAATGTCTGAAGAAAATCTTAAGTTTTATTTGAATTGAGATGGGTTTGGGGGTTTCCTGCACTTCTAAGCAACCTGAACTCAGATGTGTACACTTCTGTCCTTTGCTAAATGAAATAACCTTTCCTGCATAGAACATTTTACATTCCTTGAGTCACTTTTATAACCTTAAGATTAGAGATCAGCCTCATGATCAAGGGTGGCAGTGTTTTTGTGTCAAATGGAGAGGATTGAATTAGCATATTAATAGTTTTTAGCTCCTCCTCCTCCACCATCAGTCCCCTCTGGATGGAGCGCTCCCATTTCTCCCTCAACTTTCTTTCAGTTGTGTTGCTCTGTCCTCGTTTTCCTCTCATTCACTTGGAAACAATCGCCGTATTCCTCCCCATCTCTGTCTCTGCTTCCTTTGTTTAGGCGGCTCAATCTGTCCTCTCACTTTCTGTTTCCGACAAAAGACGATAACTCTGTGTTTGTTTCTCTGTGAGCGCAGTAATTGCAGCTCCTTCTCTTTGAGCACCAGCAGACTGAAGCTCCTCTGGATCAGCACCGTTCTGTATGATCTGGATTTGGCTTTGTGTTCTCGATAAAGGAGGATTTTACCCAGCAACCTGGTGGATTTATTCTCTCCCCTGAGCAACAGTTGCTTGAAACTTTCACAGTGACCAAGACGAGGGAGGTCAAGCACAAAGCGTCGTTTGAGTCTGAAAACCAACAATGTGTTTTCCTCAGAGAAAACACATAGTTACTAAGGAGTAACTATGGAGCGGACATTAAAGGAAGAGCATTGAAGTTTTGAGGGTCTCCAGGGAACCTTGTTGTTCTGTGTGACTTTGGATGAAAGGAAAATATCAAGAGGACCAGTTTTGTTGAGCTGAAACTCTTCCCGGATTGGCCACTCAGGAGGATTTTCATGCTGTTTTCAACACTTTAAAAATGGGCCTTCTGTCGATTTTACTCCTTTGGAAGTAACATTTTGCAAACTGTTGTGTAAGAGCTACTTTGCCCTTTCAGGGATGTATTTTTGTGTAAATTAGCGTTCGGATTATGTAAGAGCCTTCTGAAAGGCGTCTCAGGATCCTGCTGTGATTGTTTATTTGACTTCGGTGCGTAGCGATGCGAGGCTGTGAAGCGCCGAGCTGCCTCTCCGTCCTCGGAGCAGACAGGCACAGGAAGGGGCAGACATGCGTTTCTATGGCGATGAGCGGCTGCAGTCCTTTCCCCTTGTGCTGGGACCGAGGTATGAATGAAATCTCCTCAAAGCACACGCTCAGAAACATGCAACAAGGGGCATGAGACCGCTCACACACTGCGTGACATCTGACTCCATGGGAAACTGGAGTTGTTATACCGGGAAAGCTACCAGTTCTTGCAGCAGACTGTGTGTCTGTATATGTCTGCAAGTGTGTGCGTGTGTGTGTGCACTCCTTCTCCAGTCCTCCCAGGTGCAATTACCTTCCAAAACGTATCCATTTTCTTCTAATGGAGGACAAGCACAGGAAGGAAGGAAGGGAAGCAGAACAATGAAACTTGAGGCAGATCTGAAGCTCTGATCTCTGATATTGACGACAGAGCAACACGTTTATGTTTCCAGATGAAGTTTACAGGAAGTGTGTCAATGTCAGAACTTCTTATTCAGGATAACATGGCAGCCTGTGGTGCATTGTCTGCTCTGGTTTATAGCTACAGTAAGAGACTTGGCCCTGGCTGCGCTTTATTTCTCTCTGGTATCTTATTGTTCATTGTTTTTTATCTTTCCAAAGAACAACTCTATTGAAGGATGGATACTTACTGTACAGCGTTTGCGTCAAAAATGACAGGAAGGCCAGAGTAGGAAAACAAAAGCGAGGAGGACTCATATGTGCAATGTTAGCACTGGAACAATCTGGAGTTAACAGTAGATTTTACCATTCAACGAACAACTGATGACGACGATCATTCAGTATTTGTTTAATTTATGCTTTTGTCCCCATGTATCTTGTTTCTTTGATATGAAACAAAAGACAGCTAATATCCCTATTGCTGCTATAGTAATATAGTGAAAATATTGTACTATATACTTCTATGTTTCTGTCAAAGTTTTTCCAAGCAGCAAAATTTGACTTGTAAGTTAGGTTAAAGTATTCAGGGCTAATTTCAGCCAGCTGAACACTATGTCCAGCAACAAGCAGGGGAGGGGCAGTGCCATCATAATTATATGTCAGTCTTATAACAGATGGAGAAAACAATGGTCTCTATGGGACTCTTTGGTATCCTTTTAAATGGTTGGAGTAGGACAGTGGTGCTCGAGGGCCGGCATCCTGCATGTTTTAGATCTTTCTCTGGTCTAATGCACCTGAATCCAATGGTGACTCATTAGAGGCCTAAGAAGAACACTGACATGCTGAAAAGGTTGTTACTACCACCAGGGAGAGAACTAAAACATGCAGGATGCCGGCCCTCGAGGACCGACTTTGGGCACCACTGGAGTAGTTTAATGCTCAGCTTTAACCTTTTGAGCCTTTTAACATTTTGTTGCACTGTGATGTTGCAAACTGATCCATGCCTTTGCATTCCATCAAAACATGATTAGTGGTTTCATTTTTTTTTCCGTTTTGTTTGTGTCGGATCATCAAATATTTTTGACTTTACCACTAACCTCAGAAAAAATGTTTTGAAACATGGGGCAGAAATCACAAAACACATTTTTTCTTGGAACTTTTACAGACTTAAAGTTCTGACTTATCATTTGCCCTTTTCTGGATACTATTTTCCTTATTGTTCAACTCAGATATTTAGTACTTAAAGGAATTACAAAAAACTCTACCTCAACAGATTTTATATTTGTATTAGAGTTATTGTATTTTACACCTGAGGTTGAATTTAAACGTCTTTGATTTTGTTCTGGTAGGGTTTTCAGAAACCTGAAAGTGTTATAGTGTGTATACATTTTGTACACTGCACTTGGTTTGCAAAACATTTCCAAAAAGGTTACTAACTGTATTTAGTGGACCATAATGACTCTTTAAGTAAAGCACCAAACAATAAAGACCAATATCCAAATTTCCTGTCTGCTGACGTACCCAGATGACCCCAGATGAAAAATTTACATTAATTAAGAAGTTATTTATTTTATGAGTTTAACTTTTGAAAATGATAAAACATGCAAAATTTTAAAACTTTACTTTTATTTCTTCCTTTTACTTACCTCAGCTTTTTCTCTTTGAACCCTGCAGAATATGACAGACACCTAGCAGCGGCAGTCGCAGCAGGGAAAACCATGGCAACAGCCTATATGGACCCCAACCTAAACAATGCCTTCCTAGCAGGCGCCAAGTCTCAGCTGAGCGCAGGTGGATCGGACCGCACCATGGCTGGATCCGTGGACAGGGTTCTGAAAGTCTTCCATTATTTTGAGACCAACACTGAACACAGCTTCTGGTCATCCAACATCAGATACGGAGATGCGACTGATGTCAGGGTAAGAAACGCATTCACCGGTTAACTCCTACAGAGAAGGCTTTTTGTTCTAGAGGTGGTTTAAGTTAAGACATATTACAGTTTCCCACTGTATGTTCCACAAATGACTGAACCAGTAGTTCTAACATGAACCAAGCATAACCTGCTCCTGGAATAGTCTTACAAATAAGCCTGTAAAGTAAGTTTGAGATTTGTAACTTGCACGGAAGTTTTGAAATTCAGCTTACAGTCACTACAAGTAAGTGGTGTGATGTAACAGGTTTCCTTTCCAAGATGTTAATCGTCCTATTACATATAATCCACAGTGGCTTTCTTGTTGTTAGTGCTGGGTTTGACCTAGAAGTTACAGCAGTTGACCAAAAACAAAAAGTAACTATATACATGACAACATTTGCAGCAGGAAAACTGCTGACAATAACAAAATAAAATGACTCCCATGATATTTTATTTCTAAGACTTAAAAAAAAAAAAGTTACTACCATTCAAAGAGAGGAACCCTTGAGTAAAAGTAAATAGGCTTTTTTAACATTCAGCTTGAGGCATGAATTTAAATATCACAACAGTTGTTTTAAGACAAATACAATATTCTTACCAGCTATAAACCTGCTGCAGGAATCCAGTATAACATGTCAGTCATATACAAACTAAAAATAAGTGATCCTAGAACTGAGCCTTGGGTATGAGGGGCCGTTTAGGATAAATCTATGTTTTGTCTCTCACACACTACTAAAAACTAATACACCTACACAAAATATTAAAATTGCACATATATACTATTAAATGTCACACACGCATACAATTTTTTTTATCACACGCGTACATAAAAGACTTAGATTGCACATATAAACTAATAAAATATAGACTCGTTTTTTGTATGCGAGAGACATTTTTTGTGTGTGAGAGGGACTCAATGTTTGTGTGAGAGTGTTGTCACGGAAGAGGCGGGGCATAATTTGAAGATCAGATCGCGCATGCGTTGATACAACAGTGACGTCAGCTTCAAGTTGGATATTGGAGCTACACGGTGTAAGCGGTGTTTAGCTCAAGGTTAATCCGATTTATGAATGCTAATTTCGGCCAGCCGCTCTCTACCGTTCCCTCCTCAAGCCCTCAGAGGTTCACTTAGGGCTTACTCCTGTTTTAGCCCTGGAGTAAGCGCCCTTAGAACCAGCGTCATAGCCGGCGTTAGAGCCGCAGTAAACGGCCTTAGAACCGGCTTTAGAGCCGGCGTTAGAGGCGGAGTAAGCAGCCTTAGAACCGGCGTTATAGCCGGAGTAAGCGGCCTTAGAATCGGAATAAGCCCTAAGTGAACCTCCGAGCGCTTGAGGAGGGAGCGGGAGAGAACGGCTGGCCGAAATTAGCGTTCATAAATTGTATCAACCTTGAGCTAAACGCCGCTTACACCGTGTAGCTCCAATATCCAACTTGAAGCTGACGTCAATGTGGTATCGACGCATGCGCGATCTGATCTCCAAATTATGCCCTGCATCTTCTGTGACAACTCTCACACATTCAAAAAATGTCTCTCACATACAAAAAATTTGTCTATATTTTATTAATTTATATGTGCAATATTAGTCTTTTATGTATGCGTATGAGGAAAAAGTTGTATGCGTGTGTGATATTTTAGTAGTGTGTATGCGCTATTTTAGTATATTTTGTATGCGTGTGAGAGAAAAATTGTATGCATGTGTGTGACATTTTAATAGTATATATGTGCAATTTTAATATTTTGTGTGTGTGTGAGTTTTTAGTAGTGTGTGCGAGACGAAACACAGTTTTTGTCCTAAACGGCCCTTCATACTTGGGGCACACCTGTCTTAATTTTCTTTTTGAAAGAAGGATTTACAACATAACATTAAAAGTTCATACTCTGAAGAAGAGTCAAAAGTGAACATTTTCTGATGTTTTTACAGCTTGCGGTCCAAGCTGTCAACTCTGATAACAAAAACTCAACACAAGCAGCTTTTCTGCTTGCATTCATGTTAAGGGGCCAATTTTTGTGTTTATTTAAGCTGTATTGAAGCATGCTTTTCATTTGAACCATGACAGAAAGTACCTAACTCAGTGTGAATTGTTAGTGGTCATGCAGGATATGTTACTGCAAATATCCGCCCCACTCTTCTCCTTTAATCCCCATCTTCTTTGGTATTTAGGTCAGAGCCGCCAGCCTTTTTCATGGCAACACACATGGTTCTCTGAGCATTATTATGGACGTATGATGTCTGCCAAGTTGTTTGGGTGGGGGCCTCATGTTAAATCGCTTGGAGTCAAAAATGTACACAAACACACACACACACTTCTTGACCCGAAACAAAATGTAAGATGTGAACATAACCACCCTTGGAAGTGTTTGGTGGAGCAGAGATAAATGTTTGATTCTGTACTGATGTGCAGGTAGACTGAAGAAAATTGGATAAACAAATTAGTTTAGCTTGGTAGACCTTCCTACTTTCTAACTTATTTTTTCTGTTCCTTCATGAATGCAGGGGATCATCCAGAAGATTCTGGACATCAACAAGGTCCGTTGGACCTCATGTTTTGGCCTCCGACTCAGCAACAGCCAGTCCAGAGACCAAGTGCACTGGCTCCACCCGGACATGGGTGTGTCCCACATCAGGGAGAAATACGAACAAGCACGGCCCATCGAGGAGTGGAGGTAGGACAGGACGGGCAGGACAGGGGACTGTGTGATTAAATTCAGCCTCATCTCTTCTGTTTGGGCGACACGAGGCTAGTTTACTCAACTGTAATGATGTGGTATGTGGAGCACCTGTGTCCAGCAAGACAAGCATGGGAATTACAGAGAACGCAAAAGGCTTACAAAGCAAGTTTTGCAGTATAACTGAATACAATACGTTTTTTTTGTTTGTTTTTCAACAAGAGAATTTATAGCATTTAGCCTCTAGCAGTAAGAACAGTTTCTCTTTCCATCTTTTTGGCAACTCAAGTTAGTTGTCCAGGTTCTGTCCACATTGATTGCAAATTTTCTTGTCAAAATATTTTTTCTTTTTAAACATTTTAATTTAAAAAAATATTATAATGTACCATATGCACATTATTAAAAGCAGATATACTTAAAAAATATATATATATTATGGCTCCTGTCTAGTATTGAAAAATTTGAACATTTCTTGGCATGGAAAAAATAAAACAGAATTTGGAGAAATGTTTGCTTTTTCAGAATCTGGTCATGCTTAATAAATGTAGTGATTTTTTTTTCTTTTTTTCTTTTTTTTTTTTTTTACGTTAAATTACACACTTTACCTTTGATTGTCACGCCTTGATTTTAACATTACCCATCAGTATTTTGGCGTCCGACTGACTGACGAAATGCATCCACATCCCAGTATCAAAATAAAGAAATTTCACAATCGTTTCTACTTTAGACAACCTCACTTTCAGATTATACTGGCCTTTAACTGGTTCTGATGCCAAACAACGCACTAAAACTGCAACAAAACAAAAGTACCAAAGTTCATAAAATATTCTGTATTTATTGTTGGGTCTGTTGAGACTGAGAAGGAATCGAATTTCATATGAGAAGTGTGAAGGAACCCTGTAGCCAAAAATTATTTGTTCCATCATTAGAAAAAAAAGCAGTAAATATTTGCTGAGTCACATTTATCTTATGTTTTGTATGGTAGCTGTAGAGATCTGTTGTAATTCACATTTAATTTACAGTAATAATGGATGAGTAAAAATATGCCTGTATTAAACGGTTTTACATAAAATTCTGGAGAATTTTTTTTTACAGAAGAGGATGATTTTGTTTGTATCTTAACAAGCACATTTTTAGGAAACCTGAGATTAACCTTTCCAATTGGTTTCCTGCTTTGGGTTGGCGTGACTTTTATGGGCATTCAAAGTCACCCCACTAATGTAGCATCAGCAGCCTGTCACGCAGCACTCTAAAGTGGCTGATTTATTTGCAAACAGCATCAGAAAAATTGGCGTGACCTGAGTGTTTTTCAACCTTGTGTGTGGGGCTGGTTAGCCTGGATGTTAAGGCTGTAGTATATATTCACTTTATTGCGGCTGTCTTGGTGCTAATGCTGTGAGGAGGAGACCTTTTCTCTGTGAACATAAAGACAGAGCGAGAACCAGATGTCTGCTTTGTCTCGCTAAGTCAACAACATTCTCTTTGTTTGCATCTCTGTCAATGATGCTGGTTTACATTCCTCATTTCCCAGAGTGGTGATGTTTTTTAATGCAGTTTGTCCCAAATCCTTTTTGGTTCTTCTTCTGCCTTTTGCTTATTTGTATTTAAAGAATAATTATTTATTTCTTAAACTTGCGACAGTTTCTTTTACTTGTTCCCAACTAACAAGCATATGAGCGTTTGCACATTATTTATCATTGGCAATCTTACATTTGCGTGATTAAATAGAGGTTCCTAATTTATGCAAATCAATCCATCTTTTCTGCTGTGAAAAGTGCTTAAGTTTTAGGTTTTGCTTTCTTGTCCTGCAGGTATGAGCTAAGGATCCGCTACCTCCCTAAAGGCTTCGTCCAGCAGTTTACAGAAGACAAACCTACACTCAACTACTTCTACCATCAGGTACACAACCCCAACATCTAGATACATATTGAACTTTTTCACATTTTATCACGTAACAGCCACAAACCTCAGGATTTTATGTATGACACCAGTGCAAAGTAATGCATAATTGTGAACCTAGGGGCAGATAATGCATAATTTTCACAAGTTTTTTACAAATAAAAATCTGCCATTTTCAACCATTTGACTCCAGAGGACAGATAATGACAGCATTAATCAGAGATGCAACCAAAAGACAGTTTTTACCTCTGGAAGAACTGCAGAAATTCACACCTCAGGTGGGAGATTGTTGACAAGACAACTATTAGTTTGGATGCAAAAATGGCTTTTATGGGAGAAAAAATGTGTAAGAAGATCTGTTGACATTTTGCCACTGGGGTTCAGCAAACATGAGGAAGATTGTACTGTATTCAGATAAAAAAACAACAACTAATGAGCATGCAAAATGCTAAGTGCAGCAAAAAAACTAACACTTCAGATGACCAGAAAAACACAGTCCTCATTTGAAAACTTGGCAGTGGCACCAGCATGTCTTGAGGATTAGTTTCTTCAACAGGGACAGCGAAGGTGGCTGGAGTTTAATGCAGGGCAAGCTGGAAGAAAGTCTGTTAAAAGCTGCAAAAGTGTTCATCTTCCAGCAGGACAACCACCCTAAATATTCAGCTAGATATATAATGATATGAAATCAAAGTATGTTCTTTAGTTAGAATGATCTATTTTCATAAAATCCCAGTGCATTTCACTCAAGTTTACATTTGTAATATGACATAATGTGCAAAAAAAAATCAAGGTTTGTAAATATTTTTTTGCAAGGCGATGTAGTTTTTGGTTGTTGGCCGCCAGCGCTGAGGCATATGGCGATGCTGGAAGAATGTTTGTTTGGTTTCAGATAATCTGGGTCAGTAAAACTTGTGGGAGAAACTCGATTCTAAGATAAAAAACGCTGGATATTTATGTTTCTTTCAGGTGAAAAATGACTACATGACACAGTTTGAAGATCAGGTGGAACAAGATGTAGCGCTCAAGCTGGGCTGTCTGGAAATCAGGTAAAAAAAAAACCCTAATCATTATAAAGCGATTCCTGTTGACTAAAAAGCAGCAGTATTCTTTACTAAGATTTAATTTGGTTCGCTGGATTCGTTTCCGTGTCAACAGGTCTGCCTCTGAACTGCACTAATAATTCATGCCAGCATTAGTCAGTGTGTGTAATTCCTTATTCAGAGCAGCAGACGTTTCTTTTTCAAATAGGACGTCAGTGAAGCTTTGTGTTTGTCTTCTCTTCAGACAAACACAAAGCTTGTCTGAAGCTTCTCGTCAGACAAGCTTTATTTTAAAGTAAAATCTTTTTTTTTTTATTGCCAACTAGTGTTGTCAGTTATCTGACCATTTTAATTCTGGTGTCCCACTTGTTTCGCTTCCAGGAGGTTCTTCAAAGAGATGAGAGGAAATGCTCTGGACAAGAAGTCCAACTATGAACTACTGGAGTAAGTGTTTCTCCTTTGTCTCTGTGCCAAAAAAAAAACAAAAAAACAGATGTAGAACCCAGAAATGTGTCTCTTTGCTTCCCGCAGCAACTCAAAGTATGTCCAAATAAGCATGTTTCTGCCTAGAAAACGTACTTGGGAATCAAGTAGCAACAGTTGTTTGAACTGAAGGTCATTTTTAGTTTAAAAAAATGGCATATAAATCTGGAAGTGTTAAATCTTCACATCAGCTGCAGTCAGATGGTGAAGAGAAAACTTCCTGAACTCTGTCAGAAGATATTTGCCTTCATGTTTAGCTCTCCTGTTGTCCCACATTTGGGCTCTTTGGTCGGTGGCTGTGAATGAAGAATTAACAAAGTGAGGCCTAAATTAGGCCCGGCTCTGACGCGTTCTGACTCTAATGAGCTGCTCACTTGCATTGAAAAGTTTCCCTTTGAACCTCTGCCTAACGAGCTTTCCAATTAACAGAGAAGAATGTCCGCTGTTTCTTCACCAGATCACGTTGTCACTCTGTGTTCTCTTCGTCCTTTTGCCTGTTTTTTCCTCCCAAGCTGCTCCTCTTTTGTTTCACCTCTGTGTGCCTTGCTGTCTGTCTCTCTGTTGATTGGAAAAAGATGTAGTGTCATGCATATTTTAAACAAGCAAGACAGAAGAGAGGAAGGGTTGACAGTTGGCCAAAAGGGACTTCTAGGTCTTTGTTTAATAGTTGAAGACAGAAATCTTCTTTTTATATTAGGGTTTTTATGATGCTGCTTGCTTCAGCCGGTCCTTATCCACGGATTTCAATTAATTTGAAAAAAGGTGTTCTATGTTGACTACATAAAATCCCATCCTCCTTGACTGTCTCATTAGACATATAGTGATTTTAAACCATACCAAACACTTACTAAGAGCCAGACTTCCTTGTAATATTTAAATTGTGGTCCTTGGATCTGACCGCGGCAGCATAAGCAGTCTTTGGTAAAAAAAAAAAAAAAAAAAAAGTGATAGTTGTTCATAGAAATACTTTCTCCCAGCAAATAAATAGTTTCTGAAAGCCATCACCTTTGCGACAAACTGCTGTTAATAAAATTTTTAATGTATCAGCTTTAAGTTCATTCTCCACGAAGTTGTCTGTAGTGTTGTTGACACATTATTGATTCACATGAAAGCGTTTAACAGGCAGAGAAATACAACAGCAGTGTTAAAAAGAGAAAGTGTGTCGTTATAACAAGATTTATATCTCTTTAAAACCAAAATATGTTCTTGTTTAAATGAGAAAGTCATGAAAGGTAACACCTCGCAAGATGTTTTAGTGTCGTCTAGAAGAAGAGGCAATTTTTTTCCCAGTCAGTAAAGCATTGTGTCTTAGCACATTAACAGGTGTAGGTAACAACAACACCACTCTTTGATGTTGAAGTTATTACTGAGTAAAGGAGACTCAAAGTCAAAGTCAGAGAAAGCACAAAAGGCTTAAGAGTAACTTTAAAAGGAAACTGTATTAATATGCTAATTATGCTAATCGCTAAGCCTCATTTTTACAGTTTGCTCTTTCACACAGAGGCATGACATCACTTCTGTTATTAACATAAAAAATTAATGAACACTCAGCCTTCTAGATTCTCTTGTCTTGAAATAAATAATTTGTAGGTTGTTTGTAAAGAAACAGAAATTGGCTGTAAAAGTCTGATCAGTGCAGCTGATTGATTAGTTTAAAAACATCCAGTGAAAATGGTCCAAACTAACTACAAATAATTGCTCTGTCTTTATTTTCAAACACCTCACTAATACTGAAACTGGCTCAGCCTTCAATCTGGCATTGCCTATGTAAGGTGCATTTATTGACTGGAGTAATATTGGATTTTTAGGTGTCAGTGTGCAAGTCACTTATCAGGGCAAGTCAAACATAATATCATCTCATTCTGGTCCCCAGATGACTTCCTGTTGCATCTCTACAATTTAGTGATACGTTGGGGTTGAAAGGTTAGGTAATGGGTGTTTCTAAATCTGACTATGTCAGGATCATATCCATCCTGTTTCTTCAGACTTGCATGGAGATGTCATCTGTATATATAGTTGTTATAAACCCATTCAACACTTCTGTTTTTCTTGCTGAATTGGAGTCAGAGGCTAATAAGCACAAACCCCCTTGAGCCTGCTTTACTTGTCCACTGTGACACTGAGCCAAGAACAGGTTTAACCCAGTAATGGGATATTTGCTCATGCTTTTTAAGATGCTGGAAACCTTAAGGCAGATGCAGCTTAAAGTTTGACAGAAACAATCCTCTAATAGACATGCACCCAGCTCTACGATGAAAAACAGGTCTTTCATGTTTGTCTCTAGTTTTTTGGCCATATATTTTCCACACATTTTTAGCAAAGTACTATAATGATGCTGTTGTGTAATATCGATTGCGGAAGTGACCTTTGTCGGAGAAAAGATGATGTAACCTCCCTTGGCTTTTCCTTGCTCCCTCTTCGCTCCTTTCTTTCCTCCTTCTGGCGTGCTCATATTTTCCTCTGAGGAATATGAGTCATTAGTTAGCTTCCTGCTATAACACTGCACATCTTTCTTGGTCACTAAGATTCCCCTTTCTCCACTCTGGCCTGCATCACTCACTTTCCCTGCAAATGCCATTTTCAGGCTAGGATGAATGAAATCTTCCTGTTTTTACTCGAATAGCTGTCTTACCATGTCTCTCTCTCTCTCTTAAAGTGTCACAGCAGAGGGAATTTAGATAGCTGAGATCAGATAAAGAGAGAAATGCGAGACATTTAACATTCCTCGTGTGATTACAATGTTCTGATCTCTGCTTCTCTCTTCAGGAAAGATGTCGGTCTGCGGCGATTTTTCCCTAGAGATCTGCTGGACTCTGTCAAGGTGAGATGGTTTGTCCGTATAAGGAGAGGTGGGGTTCATATGCTTACAGCTGCTTAAGCAGACGGGTGTTCTTGTATTGCTTTACAATGTTTGTGGAAGAAACAGACCAAATCTTTAAGCTTGGTCTCTTGCATTGCATCTCAGCTGTTTATTGTGTGTATTTCCACCACTTGAGCCACTGAAATAGTTTGTCTTGTTAATCTGTTACTTTTTTAGTCATATAACAGGAATACCTGCAAACACAATATCCAAACTCATTCATTCTGCATCTCCAGTCAGCCAGGGAGACAACAGCACCCTCTTGTCTGCAGCAAAAGAGGCAGAAAACAGTAAAATCAGATCAACAAAGCATCTATCTTTGCGTTACAAAATGATCAGGCTGAAAGAATAGTGAAAATAATGCAAAAATTTTATACATTTATCCCAATGTCTTGTTAACAAAACTACATGTGATGATTCAAGGTTCATACTGATGTATGGAGCTTGAACCAGTATCGCAACTTGGTGTTTTAATATTTTTTCCCCAGTGACCTGAAAAAGAATAAAACTCCCCTCAAACCTACAGGAAACATGCCAGATTAACAGATGTTACCAGCTTCTAATATATCCAAATAAAAACATTTTAAAGCCCTAACATATTACTTTAACTCAAGGATTTACTCCATTTGTCTTGGCAGCAGGACTGAATAATTTAAAATATAACAGTGAAGGTTTGGTCTTGGATAGCTGAAAGATAATGATGATCAAATTGAAACAATAAAAAGTGTTTTGCAACTTGGCACAAAGCTTCTCCTTGAAGGTTTGGGGTAGCACCAGCAATGCCCCCTCACTACCAGGGCTGTTTTATGGGGTAAATATCTACCTGGATAATCTGCCTTTAGCCTGGTACGATCAGTGGAAACAGAGGGGAATTATTAATGACCCCAACAAAACTACTCTGGTAGTTCCTGCAGTTAAAAAGCACCTTAATTACTTCACTCTTGACTCCCAGCAGCTGGTGTCACAATTCTCCATCTGTTCGATTAGAGTAGGTCAGTTTCTACCGCATGACGCTGCTTCCACAGGATCCCTCTTAAATAAAGAAAGTTTCCAGATCGTAACATGTGGTACTTGATGTGTTGACAAACCTTGGCTGCTCCTGTAAGGAAAAAAATATAGAAATAAAAAGAAAAAAATCACTAAAATTTAAACTTCTGTCAAGCGTTAAATACATGGAAATTTGCAAAGGGAAGAAGGTGGTCATGTTCACTTAGTAATAAAGTGAACCAATTAAAGAGTTTTCATTGAAATATATTTGAAAATGGTATATTACTCAAGAGCATGAACTGATGATACCATGGGATAGAAGATGTGTGTATGTGTGTGTGTTTTTGCATGATGGAAGGTGTCAGTGATAAATTTACGGCACGTGTTTATGGGGAGATCTTTGTGCGTCTGCGTGTCTCTCGGTATTAAAGTCTCAGTGACCCGAAAAGGTCCTGATGTCAGCAGGCGGACAGACAGATGCTCTGCAGAGGGAGACTGAGACTGTGATGGTACACTCTCGTGTAAGTACGCATGTTGTGTGTGTGTGACCTTTGGGTCACGGTTAAACCCACTCATTCATCCCAACAATGAGGAGGAAGGGGGAGGTGTTGTGTGCAGCTTGTCCCCCGTTCTCCCCCTCTTCTGCCAGTCCAGCAGGGCTGATTCTCCTCTCATCACCTGCCTTCCTTCTTTACCTTCTTTGTCTTCTTGTTCACTAAAAAAGACCTCCATTTTCTCCCATGAAGTCTGTTTCTTTAAATCACAAAGTTGCGTCAATTTATCAATTTGTAAATCGATGAATATGTCATTATTCAACATGTATGGATAAATCTTGTATGTATCCATTATAATCAACAAACCAAATGACCTGCTAATCTTTGCTTCTAATACTTTTGATTGTATTATCGGCGTAAGGCAGATGAACCGATTCTGGTAGATGAAAGTGACATTTGTGCTGCTTTTTAAAATTCACACGTGCGAATGTGTGTGGGGGTCAGAACAGGGAGGGAGCGCAGCTGTCATTTACGTTTCTGTCGTTCACTCTGCCGAAAGGGAACCGTGGTCATTTAATGAGATTATTCTCCCTCAATAGACTCACGTACAAACACACATTCAGCCCGGAGCAGATGGCTGCGGTAGTAAACAGTAACTTATGTTAGCTGTTATAAAGAGCAGAGTGTGTTCATTGGTATCGACAGCAGGTTTAGTGAAAATGACCTCTCGAGATCAAAGTTTGAAGCAGCCGCAGCTTGATTTGACAAGCTTGTCGCTTTCGTCGGATGAATAGCATATAGAAATACCGTACCCTGGTGTTAAAGTGGCTTCATTAGGTTGTTCCTTTATTGTCATAGACTCTTAATAATAAAACACCGGCCTTATTGTGTTAAATTTTAAAGTAAACTCAGAGATGGGCAGTTTGATGATATGAAGTGGTGAGGGTTTAGAATATGCTGACAGCCCACGGCAACTTTCTGAATCAGTTTTTCACAAGGAAAGAGAGACTGTGTTGACATTTGCAGCTTCTTCAAAAGGAAACATTTCTGTAGCTTCACATCTAACAGCAGCTGTTTGTTTTTGCAGAAAGTATTTGTGAATAAATGACAGATGTTTCTGGAATGATTTGAAAACTATTGAATTACCTAATTGATCACAGTAAATGTGGAGAATTTTTTGCTTTAGGTTTGTGCGTATTCACAATATGATTGAATATTTTTATTCAAAAGAATAAACATAAAAAATTTAAAATGTAAAAAAAAAAAATTAAAAAAGTGATTGTTAGCGCACCTTTTATTCCTGCAGCTATAACTTTATGTCAGAATTTCTACGAAACTTTGAAGTTCAGGATCACCGGCAAGTTTAATTCTGGAATTTGACTTCCTCGTTTTCCATATGTGGATCATTATGAGAAAAAGAGAAGCATGTAACATGTAATTCAAAAATATTTGAGTTTTGACTATTCCTTTTTCACAATCAGAAAGATAAAAATCTAAATTTCTGAAAAATAAAGCCTCTCATCTATCTTTGACTGATTATCAATAACTCAAATGGTCAAATTTGTTGGGTAAAAACTCAAATTGGGAACTGAACTAATTTAAAAAAATATCAGTTTCTGCTTTTTTTAGCCTAGATGATCTCTTAAAAATTAGAGGGATAAATAAAAAAAACATTGAAATTTCCATTTTCTTTTTTGTGATCAATTTATCCAAACAAAATTGAAGGTATTAAGGGCTAAAATCTGCCATTTAAAGAATCTGTATTTGTCCAGGTTTACCCAGATTTGACTAATCTGAATGTGCGCGAGCTGCTGACACTTACCTAATCTAAGGGAAGAAAGAAGTGGAAAATAAGTGCAGTTTCTATAACATGTAGAAAACCCAGCTTGCTAAATGTTTTCTTCACATAAATATTAAAAAAATATTATTTCTGTCAGTTTATAAAAACTGACAGAAATCTAGTAAGTTTACTCTAGAAAAGTGTGGTATTTGGAAATGGGAAACATTGTAGGAACCGTATTGAATGCACATCAGCCATGATGGATTTTAATGTTGGTACTGTGTGATAGTGGGAGAGTTTGCTGGTGTAGCCACGGTTAGCATGGTGAGGTGGAGGCTGATAGCCAGCTGCAGTGCTTCCTCTCAGGAAGGGTGGACATTTTTGTGTGTTTGTGGTGGAATTCTAGGAATTAAAACAGCAATCCTTTCTGGAGCATGAATAGCACTTAAAAATATGCAATCCTGAGTGTATTTTCACATCTGTCATTGTTGATGTGTGAACACTGGGATATTGTTGAGAAAAGTGTGTATAGGAGTGTGTATTGTGTTGATTTGTTGATTCCTTTGAGCTTAGCAGCTGGACAGCTGGCAGCAGCGCTCTGTAATGCTCAAAACTGTACTCTACAGTGTTTACAATTGAATAATAAATGTTTCCTGCAGTGCCTTGAAAAGGTTTCGATGGACTTGTCTGCAATTTTGTGATGCTACAACCATAAACCAGCACATTTTAGTGCATCGGTCCAACCCAATGAGGCGAGAATCATTCACAATTTTTACCAGAATTTTTACAAATAATAATTAAAAAAAAATCTGTTGCACATTTCTGTTCAGTTTTGCTTTTTCAAATGCATAAGTTCAAATTTTACATGCAAGCCACAGTTTTTGAGTTACATTTGGATGCATGTGAAGAATGACTGTGTGTATCTGTTTGATCGTCTTAACTTTTACTCTCATCATAAGTAGGTAAGGTTTTGTAAATCATGTATTATTGTTCCTAGTTAGATTTACCGCCATCTGTCTGCTCTTCAGTGACGTAGAGCACATAAAAAAAAAAAAAACCCTCTTAGGTCAGCTCTACAGTCTACTCTAGAAAGATTAGTTTATTATGTGTGAAGTATTTTAGAGAGTCCCTGAATAGGCCAAGCCATTGATGTTTAGTTTTGTAACTATTATTGTCAGCGTGCCTTTGTTTAGCTATTGATCCGAGCTGAGAATGAAGTGCAGAGGTCAGTTTAATTGGAAACAGAGTGGACTATTAGTCAATCAATGTCTGTCGCTGTACATTCATCCAGGGAGATAAAAATACAGCCGCCTCTGCATCATCCTGTCAGGCACAGTTTTTTTTTTTTTTTAATTCATCTATTTTTTGATCCACCAACTACATAAGAGTTTAAAAAAAAAAAAAAACAAAAACCCATCTTTACTCACTGTTCCTGCTTCTCTCCAGGCTAAAACCCTCCGGAAGCTAATCCAGCAAACATTCAAGCAGGTGGCCAATCTTAACGATGAGCAGTGCATCCTCAAGTTCCTGGAGATACTCGCACCGATTTACCGCTACGACAAAGAGTTCTTTAAATGTGCCCTGGGGGTAGGTGTCTCCCAAGTTATTCCTCAGAAGCAAGACTTAGTGTCCCTCTGTGTGCTGCAGTAGCATTAGATTGACCCCTGTTGGTGGCATCCGGTCCTGCATTTAGTCTTTTTTCCCTCTCGTTTCTTACAGTCCAGCTGGGTGATTCAGGTAGAGTTAGCCATCGGGCCAGAAGAAGGCATCAGTTACCTCACTGATAAGGGATCAACGGTAACTATCAGATGCACACTTACTAATAAAGACTCTATTTCAAAATTATACACTCTCTAATTTTGTTCTGTCACTTGAGTTTACGGTTGTAATGTCACAAAATATGAAAAAGATACTGAGGTGCTTTTGGCATTGTGGATTTCAGCAAAATCGATGAATCGCAATCATTGTAACATATTGTTGAACCATTTTATTTTTTCTTGTGCTTCTCTGTCTCCAGCCAACACATTTAGCAAACTTTAACCAAGTCCAGTCCATCCAGTACTCAGCTATGGAGGAGAAAGACAGGAAAGGCATGCTACAGCTGAATGTAGCCGGAGCTGCTGAGGTACTGCTGTCTGTCTGTCTTTTGATGTCTGGAGGTTAAGTACAGTGGAAACAGGAAAAGCATGTCGCTCCATGTCTAACATCTAAGCAATGCTTTGATTAACTTGAGTCAGTATTGGTTTATTGGCGTTGGAAGCGCTGGATTTACAAACACATTGTTAGTGCTGCTTGTCAGAGAATAGTTTTCCCTGGTGTCAGAGGCAGCTGGAAACCACATGGATTAAACTTTCTGTCTATTAATTGTGTGTGTGTGTATCTTTGTGTGAGATCATCTCTCTCTGTGTGTGTTTACTCGTACAGCCTCTCACAGTTACAACAGCGTCGCTCACCACGGCGGAAAACTTGGCTGATTTGATTGATGGTTACTGTCGGCTCGTCTCCATGGAAACGCACTCGTTCATTGTCAGAGTACAGAAAGGTGGGTGCAAAGGATCACTTAGAAATATTAATCTACAAGGAGCAAATCAGCACTACATACACACCTTTCAGACCTGCTGTAACGTTGGATAGTTTGTTAAAATTATTTTTAAAGAAGTACTTGTTCACATGGAAATCAAAGGAAATGTATTACTTTTCCTGTATTCAAGTTTTTGGATACTTTTCAAGCTGCTCTACATTCTTTTCATTCACAAATATGAATTTAAAACTTATTTTGGAGATTTTATTGATCAGAATATATACAAGAAAAATCTAATTTGAGATTTGAATTTCTTCCTGTGTATCATCAATCATTAACTTTAAATATTTTAGTAATATAAATGTCCTATTTTTACTAATATGTATTATAATTGTAAAAATTTTTTACATAGAATGTAATTAACTCCTTTCCTGATGCTAAGGTCAGTTATATTGTGGAGATGATTAATTACATTTTTTTACATTTAACCTACCAAAGCACAAACGGATTGAGTAGTTGTTACTGTAAATCCTTGATAAATAGTGGCTTTTTTTGTGTGTGTTGCGGCTTTTCAGATGATTTTCTTTCATTGTAAAACGTTAAATTACTCTGACATTTTTTCACATAATCCAATTATATACTTTTTGAGTGTTTTGACTTGTCCCGCTAAATATAACAAATGTGATTTGTGTCTCCTGAGTTTATTTTGACCGCAGTGTCTGCTTTTATCCTCTAGAGGGAGAGAGAGCTTTGCCTTCCATCCCAAAGTAAGTCCCTGAATCCGTCCTGTTCACATGTGGCTCCTGTCAAAGCTTTAAGAGCTCCCATTGGTAATAAAAGCAACATTCTTGTCGGTTTGCCACGTTGTTTGAACTTAATCAGCACAACTGATATGAAGGGCTTGTTTATTTTTCTACAGAAACATTGGTGATTAGTCATTTGATAATATAAATTTTCTTGGAAGATGAGTGATTATCAACATCAAAATCTGTTTCATGGTTGTTTTCTTTTAAAACATTGGACCAGAAAATAAATGTACATGTTTGGTCATTTAAAGCTTAATCTGTTTGATAATTTTTCCATAGAATCTGTTTGTCTGAGGGTGTTTCCCCAGAAGACAGAAGTTCCTAATTTGTAGAAACAGCCAAATCTATTTTTTTTTTCCACCAGTGGCTAAAAGAAGATGAAACAAAATGTTCTATTAAAAGGAAAAAAAAATCATGGTAAATACTGATTAGCCTGAATAGAAAAAAACATTAAACAACAATTCCATGCACTAAGTATATTATATATTCCTGTTTTAAGCCTGTATGCATCTTTACTTCAGAAACACTCAGCCTCTCTCTCTATTTTCAGTGGCGATGTTTGTTGCTTAATAACCCATTCACTCTCACAATAAAAAAAAAAAGTCTTAACAATTTTCCAGTATTTGAAGTTTGTGTTTATCTAAATTTCAATCAAAGATCCAACTCTCTGGAGATCAGGTTGTTATTTGCAGCCTAGCCACACATTTTTCTGTTTCTTGCTGAACTTCAAACATGAGCAGTTTTGCTTACTTTTCAACCTAAATCTCTCCCCCTCTCTCTGTTTCCTTGGTCAAATAAGGAGATAAAGAAGGAAGCCAAATATTTTCCACTTTGGGTATTTAAACACTCTTAGTCTCCTCCTTCCTCTCACTTTGCTTGCTACTTCTCCTTTCTCATTCCCTCTTCAATTAGTGATGTTAAGACCTTAGTGGAGCTCAGCTGACAGAACAGCAGACCAAGGAAGAGAAACCGTAAGGATCAGTCCACAGCGAGACACAGTCACGGTTTCCTTTTTCTGCTTTCAGCGGGCTGCATGAGGGAACGTGAACATGTGGCTGTTTAATCTGTTTACATGAGCTCACTTTGGAATCACTTGGGATTTTTCGCAGTTTTTCTTGGACTAGGGACATTTTTAGTTGTTTACATGTCGACTGAATTGGTTTTCTCTACTTTTTCTGTTTGAATTCAGAGTTTCCAACAATGAGAAAAAGTTAGAGGCAGTCCGGAGCGGAGTAAGAGCGATCTCTGTTTCTGGTAAGATGCAGAGCCATGCACTAGCTGATTTGAGATATCTTCGTTCCATTTCCTCCAACATCTGCTTTTTCCACACTTCCTCTCCCTCTCTGTTTTCCTGCCCTCTCTCTTCCTGCTGCCTTTTGTTTCTGTCCGTACTTGTATTCCTCACATCCATTCACTCTTGTTTTTTCCTCTCACTCCATCGTCTTCTTCCTTCACCTGATTGGCTAAAGATCTAGCGACATCGACGTCCCCCAAGCCAACCAAGGCTCGGCGTTTCCTCCTCCCCTTTGTCTTCTGTTCAGACTCGCCGCCCAATGGTATCGCTGGCTCTTATTGGAGTAGAAGAGCATGTGCATAAAATTGTGATGTGGCGGAGTGAAATTTCTGACCATCATGGTTCTTTCAGGAGAAACAAAATAGGCACTGAGAGCCTATAAAGAAAGAAGCCCTCATTTCTTCTGGAAAATACATAAAGTCTAAGGTTTCTTTGCCTATTTTATAGTCCCTTACTGCTCCAGAAAGAGACTGTAGTTGAAATGTTTTTTGGCAGGAAAACCTTGAACATTTTGTCTCTTTCTGATGTAATGTTGAAATGGTTTGCGTTTAACCGTTTGAGCCGCTGCATCCCAATTGGCCAACTTTTACAAGCTCTTCAGTAAAAAGCTGTGTTAGTTTTGCCTGCTTGCTCTGGCATATTTACTGTTGCAGAATTTAATCAATGCAACTCAATGTAACAGTTGACGTTATTGCATAAAGCCGTTGCATTACTGACAAGAAAACTTAACACAACATAAAAAATCACATTAATGATAGTTTTTTGACTAATTTATGTGGATTTGAAGCCCAAACAACCTGAAGACATGAATTAAAAACTGTAAAAAATAGTTTTCCTTTTAAATAACTTTTTACTGGATTCACACAATATGAGCAAAACATGTAGTTCCATTTGTACTGATGAACGTTGCGATCACTTTTTGATCATAATTAAGGTTGATATTCTGTGAGCTTTAGTATCTCAGCCACTGAAATATGCATCAAGTGTGAGTGAAGGCAGTGGAAGTTTATCCAACAGATCTAATATGTTACTGGCATGCAGGATTTACATGCATGGCATCACTATTGATCATCAGAATTGAAATGAGCTAACTTTGAGGCTTCTTCAGTCACTAACCGCACCCACACTGAAGAGTGTTGTGCTCACCGTGACCTGGTAGAACATTTGGTGCAGTCACTAGGAACGAAAGACAGGATTTTTGTGTTTCTGGCCCACTGTTTAGTGTTCGTTGAGAAGAATATTATCAAATTTTGGTCACCAGCCGTTTTCTCTGTGCATCTGATCTGTTTTTTTGCGTTGGAGCTCAGTAATTCAGCTTTCATTTTTTATTAATACAATCTTTGTTGAAGTAGTAAAATTTTCCTCAAGTTTTCATTGCATCATGTGTTTAATGTCAAGGCATTGCTAGTAAATACTTGGGTTTGTGAAAATGTTTTGTTTTAAGACGCTGTGATTAAAGCATAATTGTTCCCATCTGTTGGATTTACGAGTTGGTTGGTTGACATCGTGAACAGGACTGCATGTGACTTGTGGCTCCGGCAGCTGCCACAAGGACAGCTCAGGGTGAATCTGGCCAGCAGCTGTCAAACCTTTTTCAGAACGGTTTACACAGGAAGATTAACTTATATATGGAGGTTACATTTTTTCACTTTATCTGCAAATGTTAGTGTTCATGCCCACTGAATTTTTTCCTCTGCTACTTTACAACTACAAGCGTCAGTGTATTTTATTATGTGGTTAGAAACACCTTTCACTGCAATTCAAGATGGATCTTTTTTGGTTATTTCTCTTCTAGAAACCTATTTCTGGAGACTAATTGTCTTGGAAAAAATAGTTCCAGGTTAGTCAGATTAGGATAGAAGAGATCATCATTTTTCACGTCTTGCCACGGCTTCTTAATTCTATGAAAATCTGGACATTGACTGGGCCATTTTAACACAAAAATACATCTAAACCCAGTTTTCTTGCTGTATTTTGCTCAGTTTATCAGTCCTGATCCCTGCTAAGGACAAACATCCCAACACCATCATGATGCCAACACTAAGTCTCAGTGTGAGCATGGTGTGTTTAGGTTTAGTGACAGATTTCCGCTCCGTGTACCACCTTGAGTTTAGGCCGTAAAGTTAAATGTTGGGCATCTTTTGCCACATGTTTGCTGCGTGCCCTACATGGGTTTTGGAGAAATGACACACATCGTTGACGGAAAACTTCCTATTAAGGTTTCCTTCAGCGATGCCATTCTTCTTGACACCCTTGTGTAATGACCAGGTTTTTAGAGCGAGCAATAAAACTTTGGGTCCATAGTTTAGCATCTCCCCAGATTTTAATCCCATCAAGAAAGTGTGGCCAAACCTAAAAAAGCAAGTGAACAAAAACGAATTGTGAGAAACTCAAAACCCTGAGAAAGTAACAGTGGGTCACTGCAGTCAAGACTTGACCTATAAACTGTTATCAGTGCAGAAGGAGAAATGTGCTTAGCTAACGCAGAGAGACTCTACTGAAAACCCATTTTGACCGTATACTTCTAATGAATGATAATCAGCTAAAACTGAAAGATACACACTGTCATTGTCCACATATTTGTATTGCATTGAATGAAATCTGATTCGTCCTGCTTTCCCCTGACCTTTGCCCTGCTTTGGAGAGTGTTTCTTACTAACTGCAGTGCATTACTGAAAGTCAGCTCTCATTTTCCAGAAAAGAGTTCTAACTAGCTGCTTGTACAGTCTTTGACTTGTCATGCTCTAACCTCTCTGTTTGTTTTTTTGTCTTCTTCTCTTCTCTTGGCTTCTCTGTCTTCCGTCCTGCTGCCGTCTCCCTTCTGCTGTCCCATTTCCTGCATGCTCTCCTGGACCTCGCAGAAGACCTTAGCGGGGACGGTAAAGTTACACTGTTGTTTATCAATCTCTGTATTGTTCTTTCTTTCTCATCCTGCCCCGGCTGCACACTGGCTGCACCCTCCAGGGAAAGGGTAGCATGTGTATTTTGGTGTGCGGCTTGACGTGATGCTTACATTCCTACATCTTTAACAAAAGCTGTGTGCGCTTTTATGTAAATTTGCTGTGGTTTAAGCAAAGTAGGAACAAAAAAGACAATAAAATTCAAAGTTAAGTTATTACCTACTGCATAATTTTCTCGCTGTGAGGAGCAGCATGATCAGCTCTATCTGATTTTGTTTTATCCTTTGAAAATGCAATGCTACAGAGTATAAGCTTGTCTGCTTTAAACCAAAGAAACCCACAAAAAACAGAATTAGTAAACCCACAACTGCTCTGTTAAGGTTCAGACAGCCACACACAAAGCAAAATTTGCAGCCTTGAACATTTACACTTGCGCACACATAAGGACCAGAGGAGGGAGAAGTTTGCTGGATTCTAACGTTGGTGCATTTCTGGCTATGCGGAGCGGAAAGATGTTAATTTTCTCTCCTCCAAGCTGAAACGGACTGAAGAGAAATGTTCATCTCTGCTTAGAATGCGTCTCCAACTGAGTAAGACTAAACAGCAGTCAGCTGAGTGAAAACAAACCCATTTTGCTAAAAAAACGAGTGTATAGTGCAGGTCGGAAACTATGCCATAAAGCAAAAATCTTTTGGCTTGACAATAGATTCGAAAGAAAAAAAGTTTGGAAAAACTGAAATAAATGAAAAGCATTGCTAAAACGTGGTTGAATATTGTTTATATGTCTTTTTACAAGCTAGTTGGTTTAATTTGACTTATCAGTGATCATTTATATTGTCTATAGTGAGCTTAGATAAATAAGCTCCTCCTGCACATCACACCTACTCACCAACTCGGCTTTCAGACATCTTAGAAAGACAGCAAGAAAACTGAGGTGGATTTTGAATGAGCAGATGGATATAATAAATAAATATCAATTTGCTGACATAAATAAATGTATCTAATTGTGCTTTCTTATGCTTTGTTTATACCCATCAATTATGTCCTAACATAATTGGTGAAAGAAACGTACTGGTCCATGCAGCTACACAAACTTATTGTTTTTGTAATTCACTTCTTTCTTTAGACTCTTCTTTTTTCTTTGTTTTCTGTTACTAATTGCTGATTAAGGGTCAAATTTAAACTGCAGCAACATCAGCGGTTTAAAATAGAAACCGCTGAGTAGCTCAGGTGAGTCCATAAGTCCTTGTTGCAGTAGCAAGATAAATGCAAGTCCAACCTATTCACCAGTGGCTGAAAGAAATGCACCTCAGAAAGTCGTAGATTAATATTTAGACATGTATGGAAACTTAAAAATGGAAATATAAACTGAACAAATGATCCATTCAAGTTTATTTTAAAGGGGTGGTTAGGTACTACTAATTGCACCACTTAGGTTTTTGTTAAAATCAGCAGGTTTTTTTCAACATCGCCGTTTTTTACCCTCTGAATAAACATACCCAAATCAAAGGCTTTTTTACCCTTTTAGTTTTACCAGGAGTTCCTCTAAATATGTCTATAATAAATTAATCATTGATGTAAAACCCTGATCTAACGTGCAGCAGCTGTAGCTGCCTATTGAAGTTTTTGTTGCATCTAAATGGGCCATTCCTCATTGTGTTGCTTGTTCTGCCTGGCCTGCCTCATTTAACAGACCACTAGTTGTTATTTCACATGTTGCTCTTTCTGAGATTCCTCGAGACAGAAATCAGCCACAGCGAGCTTATTTCACATAAATTAGTCTGACTCCCACTGAGCCTGATAAAACCCAAGCAGAACTGTGAGAACGTTCAGGACAGCAGATGTTCGACTCTACTTTCCAACAGCTGAGTCTACACGCTGATTTTATTTTAAACACCACCATCTGGTTAGACTGACTCGGCCCATCTTTTGCCTCCCTTTTCCCTGCTGGCTCTGCTCTTATCCTCTCCCTTCCTCTTTCTATCTTGTCTTATCTGCCTCACTTGTCACTGATTTCATCCTAATTCATTTTTCCCCCCAACTGTTTTAGCTCTCGCTCCAGTTTCTCCCTCATTTCTGTCTTTTTTTTTCCTGCTTTCGCTCTACTCCTCCTCCTGCTCCACCTCAGTAACTCCCTGCTATCCAGCTGCTCTCAAACAGACAGATATTCACAACACAAGCTCAGCTGACGCGATCTGCCAAGTGTTTGTGTGTGTGTGTGAGAGAGAAAGGGAGGGCGTTACGGACGGAGAGGAGAAACGAGGGTGTTACTTTAAGCCGGACTTGCTTCACTTTTACGCTTTCTTTGGTTTTGTGAGTGGTAATGTGTGCCATTTGTAGTATTCTTATATTCTTCTATTTCTAACCTTGCAGAGACCGACGACTATGCAGAGATAGTTGATGAAGAGGATACGTACACCATGCCCTCAAGTAAGTGTTTTCTTTTCCATATCCTTTGCCTGATGTCTATCAGCTGAAGAAATGTTTCGTCTTCAAACTAATGCTATATTTGCGCATCTGTCAAGTCCTTCCATTTCGTTTTGCAGCCTAATAATCGGAACGCTGTGTGAGTCGTTTCCATGAAGCACGCTCACAACATCATAATAAGTTGCTATAAACCACATTCGGTCAGAGCGCCGCTGTAGAATTTAGGCCGGTTTTTCCGATTTCTACTAACAGCAAAGACATTAGTTGGAGGTTACAAATCATAGACTATAGATGTGGTTCCTGGAGACATGTGACAGATCCATTCAGATGTCCATAAAAATCCCCAATACGTTGGTGTGCTTGGCTGTACTTCTGTTTGCAACCACTGCTGGAGCTCTAGGCTCAAATATCTTTTAAAGTGGATGTCTTGGCCAGTACAAGTACTTATGTATTTAATTGCATGTGTGTCTTTAAAACTAGACTGCGTTCTTCTGTCTTGCTATATTTATCTTCCTTTGTTTTGTTTTTTTCTTCTTCTTTTGTTTCTTTTTCGGTTACTTCCTCTAATCAGCATTTCTCTAGACATGTAGCATATTTTCCGACTCCGTTCCTGAGTTTGTACACGTTTTCATGTCAAACCGTTGGCTAAAATGGCTAAAGTTACAGAATGTGTAAAGCTGTTCAGCTTTTTTAACCAGTCTGCCGCTGTATTTTGTATGCTTATTAACCAAATGTCAGATATAAGAAGTGTGTGTGTTTTCTGAGCTTTTTTTTAACCTTTACGTAGCAGTCTGGCTCTCCCCCCTGTCTCTTCATCTGTCTTTCTTCCTCTTTTTTTCCCACCGCCAACACAGTGAGCTATGGAGTAGTTGAAGGTAAAACTACCCGCCTCTCTCATAATATCCCAATGAAATGCGTTTGTAGTGTTTTCTTTTTCCAGGCCCTATTAGCTTCATCATACAGTTGAGCCAAATGGGTGTTAAAAGTCTGGTTCGTTTTCAGATTTTCATGTTGCTTACTGAAGCCACTAAAATTTAGTGATGGTGAAATAGTGCATTTGTCTGGGAAACGCTCTCAATATTTCTTTTTTCACAGTTGGAACCTGGAAAATAGTATTTTATATGTTTTATGCGGGTTCTGGTCATTTTGGCCCTTCACCAGTTTGGGTTTTGCATGTTTCCTACCTGAAGTTATCAGGTACAAAGTGTGGGATGTGCACCAGCCATGTGTCAGTTCAGACCCACTTTGGGTACATTTTGTACCTGCTTTAAAAACATTTTTCAATAGTCTGGAAATTAGGTTGTCTGATTATAATAACATCCACCAGTAGAAGGTTGCTAAGAACTACCTTGGTTTGGTCAGGGGCCTTAATCTGTCATATTTTATGCTCATCAACAGAACTTTTGTGACTGGTCTCTTCTCTGGTTTGTGTCAAATTTTAATACCGATCTTTAGGTGATACCTTTTCCAAACTATAAATTTCAGGTTGAACTGGACTGTGGTTTCTTAACTGGTTCCAAACAGCCAAAGAACTCATTAAAAATAGTATTTTAAGGCATTTAATAAAGATGCCAAAATTCATAAAATGCTTTAAGGTCTAGTCTAGGATATCCCATTCCTTTTTTCTTCTTTTTGCAAGTCAAAGAGCTGTTTATTTTGAGATGAAGCTGATATAAGATCTAAGCTTCAAAAAGTAATATGTTCAATCATTTGTGAAACCTTCTAACTACGATTCAAGCTGATTCAGAGATAATACATTGTAATAATAATACAAAATGTCTACAAGTTTATTAAAAAATTCAGAAACAAATATGAAAATTTGAGTCAGCAAAAATCAGAAAATTTGTAGCGAAATAACTTGCTTGCTAATTAATTGGCTTTATTATCTTATGTTAATAGTGTAGTTAGTTGTTAGTAAAAAACCTGTCACATGCATTTACTCGAGAAAATTGATTCTTCCCTTAACTCTGAGATTTTCTAAAACTGCTATGATGCTAAATGCATCAGGATTCTGTTATTTGCCCAACCTTCCTGTTACCTGCTTGGAGTCTTGCTCTCTCACACTCAGTACGAATTGTAGGCATGGCTCGTTGCGAAAAACATCTGTGTTTCCTGTAATTTCATTTGAAACACTGATACTTAAAATAGATTCGGTCAGTTATTGCATTGAGTTTGACTCCTGAAAATTACGGTGTATTCCTATAATATATCAAAATGCAGTACAGACACTCTAAGTTTCAGTCAGTTGGTATGGACTGGTTGGTATGTGGGTACAAAGTGGGCTTTTTGGGTAACACGGTAGCATTGATTGGGGAAGGAGCAAACTGGCCAGGTTCCGTTTTAAACAGAGTATTTCTTGTGTTTTTGGAGGCGATCCGACTGAATTTAGTCGCTAGATTTCTCAATGAGAGCCACTCCATGAAAAACAGCTCAGGTCCTGCTTCAAAATCACGATTTGAGAACATCGAGTCTCTTCAGACTTCAGAAGTGATGTAATTGCACTGTGTTTGTGTTGTTTGGTGGTTTGGTTCTCATTGCTCCATCGTTTGGTCAAATGTCTTTATTTACGATTGTGGTTGTGTCAGTTCTCTGTGGCTTCTTTCATGTTTGAAGCAATATTCATTTCTTGTTGCAGTATGGATTAATTGGTGTAAATCTTGTAAGAAGGAATGTATTTTGGCACTTTTCAAGCTGTGTTGTTTTGTCTTTAAAGATACAAAAGCAGCAAGTTTCTGAGCCAGTGCATTGTGAGACATTTGCCTCACAACATCCTGATTGTTAAGTTTTCTGCTATCCCCCAGACAGCTTGACCTTTACAGAAGCAGAACTTAAATGCCAATTTTAGTTTGAATGTCGAGGATTGTGGTTTTAGTCTCAAACCTTAATAGTTTCCTTTGAATATCAGTGGTATTGTAAAAAGACAGAGACCAGGCTAAATACAGCACATCTGTTCATCAGTCAGAGGAAAATTACATTTGAGATTGTTTTCAAAATGCTTTCACTTCTTCAGAGCACTCAAAGGGTATTATCTACTCTGCATGAAGAATTTCTAATGATGATGGAGGTGGTTTGATTTGCATGTTTTAGAACATTTGTTTGAGATTTCCTCAGTCTGTGATGCGAACAAAGTTTGCATTTCTGGTAAAAGAGTCAGGAGACGTGCCAAAACGTTTGCTGATTACTACCAGTGGGTAAGTTTTACCTCAGAGGGCAACAGAAAGGCTTCATCATTTTATAGTACTGGGAAAGTTGTTCATTTTAAATGTGATAGCCTTTTATTGGTTATTCAGGTCTGACCTTTTTTTTAAAAAAATATTTCCTTTGCTCTTTTCTCATGTTCACCTCTCAGCACGGGATTATGAGATCCAGAGAGACAGGATAGAGTTGGGTCGCTGCATCGGAGAGGGTCAGTTTGGCGACGTTCACCAAGGAGTCTACAACTGCCCAGTATGTTGAAATGTACACACACAAACGGAAATGGGTTGAATAAATACTAATATCTTTAAAAACATGACGCTTTTTGTTTGCGTTAAGTTCGAAGAGGGAGAAGCAAATATAAACGATTACATTGTTGAAGCTTAATGTCAGTCTGCTTTAGCCAATTCAAAACTAGTTTGGGTTTTTTGGAACATCCAGCTGTGTTTGAGTTGAACCTTTAAACAAAATTATCCTCACTCAGGTGATTTAGTTAGAATGATGATCCAGGAACCACCAAGGAGGAATTTGATCAAATAGAAGATGCCGCAAAGAGCCTGTTTCTGATTCCACGAGGTGGAATAATAAAGATGAAGGACTACCTCTTAGTTCTTCAACATCATTTCACATCAACAGCCAAATGTTTGAAACTTGTTTGTTTTTCTCAAATATGCCAGGGTTGTATTTATGGATGCAAAAAGTGTGTCACTTTCTGCAATTTGGCAGATAACCTCACATACCTCATATAGATTTCCTAAAATTGTGCAGCCCCTATTAGATACGGTCCATAATAAATTCAAACTTAAACGTCACCTCTTTGTTGTGTGATCATTCTACCCTGAAAAGTGAAAGGTTAAATAAAGTCTATTAGCTAGTACAATATTTATGCTGATAAGGGGTCTGTCCGTGTGTCCGCTCTGCTCATTGTGCACATACTTAACATCAAAAACGTTTCTATCTTGTGTATTAAATGCCATAAAAGTCATCTTTATTTTTCATGTACAAGTGAACAGTTTCTTCCTCTTCACCTCAATTTGCATTTACAACTTTAAAGGATATGCTGTGTTTTACAAGCAGATTTCTACCTTTTATGTGTTCTTTGTAATCATTATGTAGTTTCTGTTCTCAAATATAAAATATTTCCCACAATCCATCAATGCCTACACAATCGTTAAGTGACGCTCATGTATTTCAATCTGCTATCTTGTGTTCTGTGGTTCCTCAGGACAAGCCGCCTCTACCTGTTGCCATCAAAACCTGCAAGAATTGCACCACAGACAGCGTCAGAGAGAAGTTCCTTCAAGAAGCCTGTAACACCGCTTTGTGTTCCTTCATTTCCTCACTGTTTCCTTTCAGAAGTGCTCACTCTCTTTGTTTTCCAGTAACGATGCGTCAGTTCGACCACCCTCACATCGTTAAGCTGATCGGCGTGATCACAGAGAACCCGGTGTGGATCATCATGGAGCTCTGCACGCTCGGAGAGGTGCGACACAGGCTGCGTGTTTAAGAGCGCTTTGTCACATTTTCCCCCTTCATCCGTTAGGATGGAGATTTGCATAAACATGCGTTTATGCTTCTCTCTGCGCTTGTTTGTGTGTAGCTGCGGTCGTTCCTTCAGGTGAAGAAGTACAGCCTGGACTTGGCCACCCTCATTCTGTTTTCCTACCAGCTGAGTACAGCGCTGGCCTACCTGGAGAGCAAACGCTTTGTGCACAGGTACAGCCATCAACTTCTGCACTAACATCTAAACTTTTTGCCAAAATGTAATGTGGCAAAAAAAAAAAAAGTATTTTACTTCTTGAAAAACTAAAATCACATAAAACGACAGTGGGCTTTTTATTTTCTTTGTTTTTTTTCTTAACATTAAAGTAAGAAAACAAAGTC
>CAEGAE010027468.1:0-52773 GCA_903067095.1 Girardinus metallicus
GAACCCTCAAGCTCCCAGGCCTCTGGTAGAGGACCCGAGCTCAGAGGATGAAAGAGACCACCCGCAGAGGGTGAGAAGGGAAATTTTTTATTTTTTTTTATATATATATATATAAATAGTTTGAATAAATAAAAAGTTAACTTTTTGAAATAACACTGAGGCACAGTAGCCTTTAAAGTATTATGAATGCTGTGTAAAACGATGGACAACATTTGGGAACTCAGATATTTTCTATCATTACACGCAGACATTATGTCAGGCACTAGTAAGCATGCTCTGAGCTGGCCAGAGGTCCATCGGGGGGAGTTGTTATCTCTTCAGAGTTGTTTCACTCTCCATGTTCCTCTCAAAGAGTCAATGTTGCGGCACATCAGAAAGAGCCTTTGCCTCATTAAGCCATTGATATTCTGTGATGCTGGCACCCTGCTGAACACCATATATAGGGACGATGGTGCCAGGAGACGGACACAGTGTGGGTTTTATAGAG
The DNA here is from genome assembly GCA_903067095.1 of Girardinus metallicus. Lineage (NCBI taxonomy): Eukaryota > Metazoa > Chordata > Actinopteri > Cyprinodontiformes > Poeciliidae > Girardinus > Girardinus metallicus. Next base: position 488 of record CAEGAE010027468.1, read on the forward strand.
AGGCTCTACTAATACTGAGAAAAATACCATTATCATGTGGATATGGTTGGTGTGTAGCAAGTGAATGCGTGTGTCTGTGTATTTGTGATTAGTGTGTTTGACAAAATGCGGGCGAGTGTGTATTCAAAAGGCAGACCCGCAGCCCGGGGCAAACCCAATGTTATAAATACAGCATTCTAATGGTGACTTTATGGTGTTGCTGGCGTAAGGCTATGGCCCCCCAGGGACCACTTCCCCATAGCCTTTCTCCTCCCTCATCTCCCTCTCCCTCTTTTCTTTTTCCCCCTAATATATTCTCCCGTTTCCCCACATTGAGAATTTACAACCTGACTGAGTAAGACGGGAGCTGTAAATTCTCTGCCCTCCCCCTGCTAAATTATTTATCTGCAGGCTCTGTGTCACAAGCAGCAGATGAGAACACTGCTTAAGGAGATAAAAGGTGGAGAAAGGTGGGGCCTAATTGACCATAATGATCAGGTAATGAATAAATATACCAAGCATGTTAGGGCGGAGTGATTTTACTACATGCAAATGTGGTGGCAGCGTGTGCTTAGTAAATAAAAGTAGACTTACGACGTATAGGTGCAGTGAAATTTGCATGTTTGTGATGCACACAAGACTACTAGATGAGTGCCATCAGTGCTGAAGTTTAGAACAGCTTAAGGGTCGGGACGTAGCAATATCAAGATTTTGCATCAAGATCATTCTGTGCAAATTCATTTATAATGACTATGAAAATAATTTTTGTGAAAATGTGTTGAAAGCGTACCGAAAGAATCACATTGTTCGCCGGTTCGAGCCCCCTACCCATCTGTGTCGTGGACGTGACACTTCATTCACCCAACTTGTCTGCTGGTGGTGGTCAGAAGGGCCGATGGTGCGATGTGGCTGCCTTGCTTCTGTCAGACCGCCCCAGGGCAGCAGTGGCTGCAATCCAATACTTTGCCATCAATTGTGTGTGAATGGGAACCATGTCTAAAAGTGTCCTGAAAAGCAACATATAAGTCTATTTTTAATTATAAGTTTTGGCTTAAAAAGGAGACACCATGTCTCAGTGAGATTAACTTTGTAAATAAAGCTAAAGTTTGAAACAAATTAAACTGTAGACTTGCAAAATGTTTGTGTTTTTGCTTACTTCTTACAAGGGAAGACTCACTGAAATTTAAAATCTCATTTACAAAGGTTTTAACATTATGGGAAGTTTTAGGTTAGTCACTACTTACTTTTTGTTAATAAATCTTCAAATCTTGATATTTTTTCAACAATGCATTAATGACGGAAATGCGATTGTTTTGTCCGAAAAGGAATTTTGTTGAGTTTTCTTTCAATACAAATGTGCATTTGTTGTACATCACAAGATAATTGTAAACAAAGATTATTACTTTAAAGTATGAAATTTGGCTTTGCAGGGTCTGAAAACACACAAATAGACAATGTGTCTATGTTAGTCCCTTACGCAAGTCAGCTGATACTGGGCTTTGACAACCTTGATTGACCAGTCAGAGACGAAACAGCAGCAGGTAAACTTCTTTCCTCGCTTAGCCATTTGACAAAACACACAGAGATGACATCTAATCCTGCCTTGAAGTGTTTTAATAAACAACCTCTAATCTGCACCCAAAAGCATACATTTTAAATAGGAATATGTTGTATTTTTACAAGATAATTTTAACTGCTGTAACATAGCTGCTGTTATGCATTATTATTGACTTCTTTGACGACTATAAACAGAACCCATGTCACTACAATGGCAGTCCAAGAAATCTGACCAGCGCCGGTTTGAAAAAGACCACAAATACCTGGCTTAACCTTAACTGATGTAGCATTAGTTGCTAGCCAACTAGCAGATATGCTGAAAGTAAAAGAATAGCCAGACCATTTCCTTCTAATGAGGACAAAAACATATTTTGAAAGCCTACTTTGTGCAGATATGAAGTCCAACGCAAAGCTAAATTTAACATTTGCTGTTCTTTTGTGGCTGAAATGGCCCCTCTTCATTTTTACTGCACAGCTTCCATCTGTGACAAAACATTTGTGATGATGCTTTTGAGAGACAGTCAAATTTTAAATTTTGCCGTAATCAAGTACAGCTTAATGGTGATTTCCTTTCGAAACGGTAAGGACTATTAGTAATTTCATCATGGAAATCATTAAAATCTGGTAACAGTTTCATCTCTGCATCAGGGACAACACGGTAGCGTCGATAAATCATTTGTTTCATTTTGTACCTCCTGATAAAACTCACACCTAAAACAGAAGGAAAGAACTTTTTAATTAAATCATCCAAGTTTTCAGCAACACCCTCAATACTGTAAACGTCTCTATCTCGCCTTTGTTTTCCCTCTAATGATGCAGCCTCCTCCTGTATATTGCACTGTTCACATGATAAATGGTGATAAGAGCAGGCCATTAATACACTGCACCACAGAAGTCAAAGGGGGACAGAACAGAAAAGTAAATGTGATGTCCGCCTCCCTCCCCCACATGATCCTCTAGATCTAATAAGGCTGCGGCTTCTGTAAGGGCACCCTGATTTCTAACCCTTCAATGCATTTTATTAAGCAATGACATGGCTTGGTTGTGTTGACCCCAAGGTGTCAAACATCCTGTTCTGATGACTTCCACTTTTCCCCTCACCAAATGCCTCTGGCTCAGGGCCAGGGGCATCTATAGAGTCAGAGTATGGGACAAGAAAAGCGAGGGAGAGGGAGGCAGGGAGAAGGATATCTGCAACACTAATAGATCGTTATCTTCCCCAAACCCCCCCCACACACACACACACTCCCTCCCACCCCACTACTCAACAGTGCGCCTTGGAAAAGCACCAGGAGCACCATGTCTACTGAGATAAATAAAAGAAAGCCTTTGGATCGATCCCCTCCCACCCTTCTGGTTTTCAGGGGGCCTTTCGGTGACCTTTCCACAAGATAAGGTGGTCACAAAGGTCACACCAGTTCTACGCCCCTCCTCCACAAACTTTTCCTCCCAGGCAAGCCATCAGGGAGGGATGGAAACTCAAAATGTGGATTCTTGCACGCAAACTTTTCCCACCTGCCTCCAAAGGGGTCCCAGAGAAGAGTGGCAGAGTCACAACAGCGGACTGATGCGATGATGACTGTCATATTGACCTTTTTCGAAATGCATCAGGGGGTCAAAAGATGGGGCGTCCTCCCCCTCGGTTCGATGCAGAGGTACGCAGCAGCACATCCCAGGCGTCGCTGTCTTATTTGCTTCAAGTAAAAGCAAGGGAGCAATCTAAAGAGCAATGGTGCCAGGATCACGTCCCTGTTATTCCTCAGCAGAGAAAGGTTACAGAAACAGTCTATAGGAATTTAGATTCAGTGCCTGTCATCAGCATTGCTCATAACAATCCGCTCTCTCTGGAGGAGGAGGAATTCACATTTATTCTTACACTGAAGGAGATGTGCTGCCACAGGAAGCCTATTTCAGTTAATGTGTACCATTACCTGGCAAAATGTATATATCTGCTGGCAGTTGTTCCCTTGGTAGTCTTTATTGTTCCAAGATGAACAAAGAAAAATCATTTGTTCGAGCAAAGAGTCATCAAAAGCCTCTTCTACGTTTGTGTCAGTCTCATCCAGTCTTTTAGAAAGTATAACCTTCTTTTGCGGTGTCTACCAAGTGCTCATGCCTTTCAAACTTTGTCACATTTTGATACTTTACAACCACCAATTTTAATTTATATTATTCATATTTTATATTAAATAATGCAAAGTAGAGCCTACTTGCAAACTGTAAGGAAAATATACATGGTTTTGTAATTGTAATAGACCTAAAAGGTGTGTCATAAATAGGAAATTACCAATCCAAAAGGTAATGCGGCATAACCTTAAGTCTTATGTATTGGTGTGTCTTTGTTGCTCATTGTAGCTCATTCTTTTTTTGTCAGCTTACTCAAGCTCAGTCAGATTTTATGGAGTTCATAGGTGATAATAAATTTTGGAGGTGTGTCACACATTCTGGACTTTGACTCATCCTACCACATGAAAACACTTTAATCTAAACCACCATGCTTCCTGGCAGGTATGGCGTGAATTTTTTTTCCACAAATAGCATTTTAGGTATTGACCAACATGTTCCAAGAGATATTTGCTGGGTTTTCATGAATAATTATGCCACTTATTCCCAGATTGCAGAGTAAAGCTAACACTTATTATGATTGTGAGTAATTCTGGTAGAATTGCAGATCTCTGCAATTCTACCAGAATTACCATGGGCATCTTGACTGCATCTCTAAGTAATGCTCTCCTTAACCAGCCTACCAGATAAGGTGAACGACCAAAATGGCCAATCCCTGCCCAGAAAAAAAAATCTAGATTATAAAGCCATGCATAAGCACACCAGCAAGCAATTTTCCTTTATAAATCACAGCTGTAGATCAAAGTTTGTGCACACAGTCCTGCCTCAGGTTCTGCCCTTTACATGCCCACGTTCAACCATAAATGGTTGATGCAAAGCACCTCATGAATTTCAGTGTGCATTTAAATGAGCCAGCTGATCATGTTATTTCATGATTAACAATGGCAGCAGAAGAGAAAAGAGAGAAAAAAAACTATTTTGCTGAGGCAGAAAGCGATGTGAGTGTGATGGAGAGTTGGAAACGTATAATTTTGGTAACCACAGTGAAATAAAGTTCATGCAAACTTAGGCCCCCGTATTGGTCCTGGTTGTGCTATATTCTTTCCAAAGAATATAGCACGGTGATCTCTGAAATGTTCAACTTTAGGTGTTGCTTTATAGCCTAACCCTTCTTACTCAGAGATTTTGATCTTTGGATTTTATTTAGAGTTGTCATGGAGAAACAGGAAAAACACAAATGCAAGCCATTCTTCGCCCTTTTTCTATACCACTTCACAACTACGCACCGATTTCTGTCAGCTTGCCAAATATAAATCCCAATGACGGAAACTGAAAATTGTGGTTTAAATGTGACAAAATGTAAAGAGGTCCAAAAGGTGTGAAAATGTGTAAGGCACTGTGAAAAAGGGAAGAAGATTTAAAGTTATCTGATCAGGTTGAAGGACTTAGTAGAGCAAAGATTGCCACTGAGTGAGCAGTAATACTGTACATGAGTGTCAAACAATAGTTTGGCTCACACTGTTAAGAACACTTTCTTTCTCCTTGCATTCACTTTGTAGAAGTTGACAGAATAAATTCAAAAACCTCCTTCACCAAATAGCATGTTGTTTATTTTATTCTTCTCTAACTCTAACCCTGATTTACACTCGTATAATACACAGTACATCCGTTTATTTTTTCACTTTATCCAACTTCGCATTGCATGCTTTGATGCTTTGATGGCACAGGCAGCAACCCATAACCTTGACGCAAGTAAATAAAGACATAAGCAAGAGTCCAGATTAGGTCTTATCTTGGGTAAAGGTGCTGCGTAAAGTCGGGCGCAGGTGATGGAGATAATCACCTTTTTTTTTTTTCCTTCCGGACGGTAGAGGACACCTTTAATTCCCCACATGTTTGTGTGAGAAGAGAATATCCCTCAATGCTCTATCTTTGCATCATCTCCCACTCGGACACATCTTAGAGATAGAGGAGGAGCAGCTAGCGATTACACGCCAGTTCATATCTAATCCCCAACTGCAGCTGCAGATACTTAAAAAGTGGAAAGAAAAAAAAAAACAACTTGTGTTTCACATTTCAATGCACACTTCACGGTGCATAATGAAAGGGATTGCTCTCTTACCCCAGCTTTGGTCTCTGCACACCCATGTTGCCAGTGACCAGAGCTAAACACTTAGTGTAATTGAAGAAGGCAATGTGCAGAAATCAAGACGGATTGGTGCTGCAAACGGGGGCCACCTCCCTGGAGCCTCGGTCTATTAACACTGTCACTCTGCTCATCAGCCCTGCACCTGCCCGCTCCCCCTCCTGGTTGGCTTTAATCATGCTTCCTAATAAAAGCCAATACATCACAAAGCCCACTGTAACTCACACAATGTAGCAGCTGTTGGTAACATGCTACGCTCACACACAGTTTCCAAAAAGATGTGGAAAAACTATCACCATAACTTATGGTTAATTCGATCAGTTTCCTGACTTTGGACCAAGAGGATCTCTAAGGTAGAGATCTCTCTGCCACCCTACATGTGTGTGAGAGAAAAAAAGATCGCCCATGTGCATGTTTAGAGTGATTGCCTGCAATAAAGATGAATTGCTCCTCTGTTTTTATGACTTGGCATCGGTGTGTTGTCACAGCAAATATAGCAGAGATGGTAAACAGAGACAGGTGCATTTGTTTACCACTAATGGGAGCTAGTAAAGCTACAACGCTAATGTCCTCTTGAGAAGCAGACTCTAGGCACGTGCTTTGTGGTTGTCAATCGGGGTTTGTAATCGGACAAAGCACTTACAGTCATTAATATGCATCTTTGAAGTCTAAGAATGTTCTGGACGCTAGGTTTCTTTTTACCTAGCATAAAAAAACCCTAAGTACACTATGTTGTGTACTTTTCAGAGCAACTTCTTTTTATTTGGACATTATTTCCTTAAAACTGAAACCAGATATTTGCAAAGAGTGCAGATATTTTTTTGTTTACTTTTTCCTTCCTGTCTGGCCTTAAATCAGGGTAAGCTCTTTTGTTTAAGGTCACTTAAGATTACTAAATGTATTTATATTAGTTATATGTCAAAACAATGACATATAACTAATGATTCAGGTAAACTGGTTTACCTGAATGAGGTTGAGAAGGCCACCTTGCACCGTTTCAGCAATGCTTAAACATTTTCCATGGGACTGAGGTCAGGAGATTGTGATATATACTCAAAACTGTTTGACTGTGTTGTCTTTGATCCACTTTGTAGTTAAGTCAGATTTATGTGTACCCTCATTGGCTATTTGAATGGCTAATTTATACTCAAGCTTTTACTTCCTGGCTGTCTCTAGATGTTGATTCAACATTTCCAAACAATGTACTCCCCTTGTGTCATCATTTATTTTGCAGTTTGCACAAGTCTCTCTTGAAGCAAAGTACCGCCACACAACAACCACTTCAGGAAGTTGTTGTGTGGGGGTTGCCTATGTGTTATGGTCGTTATGGTGTCGTGCTTGAAAGTTGGGGTGGTGTTGTCTGGCTTAAAAGCTTCTATTTCTTCAATGCAACTTATAGCTAAACGCTTGAATTTTTGCTAAATCTCAAGACATGTAATCAATAATGCCTTTGTGCTTGAATGAATTGAAAAACTTGAAACTGTCTTTTTATGCAGCTTTTGGAACTTCAGCTAATATCTTTGTCTTTTGCTTTCTCAAAAACATTCAATAGACTCAGAAGTTCTCAAACTCAAAGGGACATAGTTCCAGAATCTATAAAATGCTTACAAAGTTATGCATGAAATAATCATTTGGTCTTTCTCAAATTGATCATAGGCACACTAATTTAATGTAAGAAAACAACTGCATCTGAGGACAGACACAAGAAATATCCAAAACATTTTCTCTCACATTATTTTGGCAGTTTGTAAATGTAGTTTCATTCTAATTATTATAAATCATAACAAGTTGCCTAAAGCATAATTCATTGATGACAGTGAGATTATAAAGAGTTTGTGTATTTTTAGAGTATGTAAATTTCTGGATTTAACTGTGTGAACACTCCTGTATTTCATATAACCACTTGTCAGTATATTATGTGGAAGCATTTTAAGGTAGTAAATCTTTTCCAGCCTGCCATTATGGTGTCAATGACCTCATTCAGACCTGATAATAAGTGTGCAGGTGGTCATTTTGGACACCATCACTGTGTTAGCAAGATTTGAAGGGTGAGAAATGGTACTCGTGCATTCCTTGTTTTTCCTGATTGACAGCTGCAACTTACAGCAGATTTCTCTGCTTTTCTCACAATATGGTTTGTAAGAAAAGCACAAACCATATAGACTCCACATATTTAAACTTCTGCAGCACCACCTTTTCTGGACATATTTGTAGCTCTCTGTTTTGCCAGCTTTGGGTACCAGATTTAATCAAATTGCTTTTGAATGCTGTTTAGCTTTGACTTGTTTATTTCAGATATATCTGGGAAAATAAATTCTCATTTGGAAACTATTGAAAATAGATAATTATGTCAATGCCCTTTGGACAAAGATACAAACCAACTATTAATAACAGTATGCAGATGGAGCTACTTTTATTACCTCTTGGCTTTTTAACTAGTAACGCATGATTTGGACATGGTTTGTTGTCCAAACTTTGAAGAGTCATCTAACTAAATGAGGTAAACTAGATTACAAAATAGCTCTAAGTTCTAAACAATCTAAAGGAAGTTCCTCGTAGTTACATAATCATAAGTGCCTGCAGTTGTGTGCATACCTAAAGTGGTGAAAGTTTCTTGCCATTAGATGTCTGGGAAAAAATATCATGAGTCTTTGAGACGTTTGAGAACTGCAGTGTCAAAGCAGAGAAAAGACAAAGCACAGCAAACCATAACTTGAAAGGTAAAGTGCTGTTAAAAATAAAACTGAACAGGCAGTGCAATAAGAGATTTTATTATACCACATACAGATTACAGACAAACAATTAATTTCCTTAGGAGAAATAGATTCCAACAGATGCAAACAGCTTTATCCTTAGAAAAAAGCAAACAAAAAATTCCCTCCACTAGTTGCTTCTTGGAGCAATTGACCAATAACCATTAATGTTTCATTTATGTTATGGTAAGGCAGGCCAATCAAACATCTCGCCAAAGCATGGACATAAAATATCCAAAATATGCACTTTATAGCATGATGTAATTTAGCTTTCTATTTCAGACTGCCCCCACCAAGGCAGTTCACTGTCTCAGGTCAAACTCAGTCTAACTCCAGCAGTGGCTGAGAAACAAGTCTGACCTACTTTTCTTTTAATTGTCGCTAAATAAATTGGTAGTCATAATGAGAATCAGCTATTTCTCTAGTCAACAAATAGGAAATATATGCTAAGGAGTATTTAAATAAATTTAGATATGAAGTGTGTGCTAATTGATGCTTCCATATTGAGTCAATCATTGTGTAAAAACTGCTAAATATTATCAGTCAGTGGGTGTTCTGCAGAAATGATCTTTGTACCTATCGCTGCACAATCTGTCCCAGAAGCACAATCCATACCGTTGACTCATTAGCGCATGTGCTAAATGAAATACTTACAGGAGGGTATTTTTCTTTTTTCTTTTTGAATTTCATTGTAATAGTAGTAATATTGTAATAGTGCTACTGTTTCCAAATCAGTAATCAGGATAAAGTTACTTATTCAAATCACTCTTCGTTACCATTTTTGTCATTTTACATTTTAAGGAGTGACGTCTCATGACTAATACCACGCAGCGACACAAACCTAAACAAAGGAGAGAGGAAAGGTGCACATTTCTTATTTGCTTGCTAAGTTTATAATGTTTACAGTTCATTTCTATTCTTTACCAACCTTCATGTAGACTCTTTGTAGTTAAGTATTCAGATCAATTGTGAATAAAACAACAGCCCATCCGTCACCTCAAAAACAAGTTCTATGCAATAGAAAATGAGCTAATGGATAACTAGTAATAATTTTAAGAACTAATTTGAAACAAAAACGTACCTAAAAGGATATGATTCTCTCTTGAATAGCATGCTACGTTTCCCAGGTGCTCTTCAAACTAAGGCTTAAATGCTACCAAACGTTTTATATAAAGTGGAGAACCCATAGTTAAAGAAAAGCACAAAAGTCATTTTATGTCCACAGGGTGCTGCCATACAACTGACAGTTAATATATTTTTCTCATGACAGTGCTGGATTCTCAGGAGATTTGCAAGATCTTGTCAGTCAGTCAGCATCCTGTTCTGGCAGTCACTGGCCTCATTTCAGGGAGAAGACAGTGAGAAACCAATGACAGCTTCTAAACAGGGATCAGCATACATGCTGTCACAGCAAAACAGAGTTGGATTTTATTTCTTTATTAAATGAACAGCAAAAGTGATGCTACAGTATCTTCTAGCTGGATAATATGCTTCCTCATCATAACGTCCGACCATTAATTCAGGCCTCTATTGATTGATGTGCACAATTCTTTTTGTGGTGGACCCATGATACAACATACAACTTCCATTGTTTATAAAAACAAACTAATTCACATGTAGGGTCAGACGTTTATACACAGTCTTAAATTTGTACATGACCAACGTTTGGTAACTTGCTTTTCTCTACATTATAAGAAAACCACACTTCTTGAAGAAATCAAGAGTCCTGCCATAATTTTGGTGAAATATTCAACCACTGTTTACTCAGAAATGGCAAAGTGGATTCAAATTCAATAAGCAGGTATTTTTTTAATTGAATCAAATCAAGCCAAATTTGGCTTTAGCCAAAATCAAGCCAAATTAATCATTGGCTTGATTTATGGTTTTCATAGCATGTCTGGATTTGTGTTTAGGATTATCGTCTTGTTTGAGCAATCAATTGTGTCCAAGTTCATCTTAGGTGTTGCTGAAGAATATGGAGGTAATCCTCTCTTGTCATTATTTCATTTACCTAGTTAAGATGTGGCAGCTGCCCTGACAGTAAACAGCCCCCCTACATGATGCTGCCACCACCATGTTTTACAGTTGTTACAGTGTTTATACATTTTAAAGCCTCTCTAAATCCCTACCTGTTCACATAATCCTCGTTTTAAAAATCGATTATGTTGTATTTTTTTTAGTCCGGATGCACAAAACAATATTTCAGTGCATCACTAAAAGCACTAATTAAATTGATATTAAAAGTGGTTTTAATAAGAATTGTATACAAAATGGCCACCTTACAGTTTGCTTTAACACCAAATTATTATTACAACCGAACATTCCTCTGCTCTTACTTGGAACAAAGAGTGAAGGTCTTGGAGTTTTCTTTCCTGCCAAATAGAAAACGTGTATGAACACACTTTGAGAGAGACGTTTCACTTTATAGTGACCCCACTAAAAGCAAAAGTTTACAGTTATTTGTGTGTTGTCAGGGGGAATGAGTTGTCAGTGCCTGAGGTCCACAGCGAGCCAAGTGCCTGAACACAGGCCTCTGCTCCTTTGATGGATGTAGGGAAGAATATAGTGAAGTGATGGTGGAGAGAATCTCTACATTTCCAACTCACAGCTCCTCCATAATGGAAAGTGCTTTCAGAGAAAGTGACGCCAGACCAGGATGTCAGACTTGGGTCTCAGGGGCAAAACAATAAGAAAACACACCCACCCACACACACACATGAGCAAACAAAGGAAAACGCTATGAACTGAAGCAGGATGAGCTGCCAGTGAAGTAGGTTGGTCATGGTTCAACCCAAATCCTCAGATGCTGCACAGGCCAAAAGAAGAGAGCAGGAGGATAGTGGAGGAGGCTGGAAAAAATGGAAATCAATATTTCCACAACATGGCTGCTCGCACCACTGTCAATGACAGCAGGCATCATAAAAAGATATGGGAGCAGAGAAGGGGGAAGAAATGAAAGAGATAAGAAGAGAACAGTAAAGTAAATGACATCTGAAGCTATTTCCTCCAGGGCCCTGGCTGGTGTCGAGCCTGGAGGACTCCGCGGAGTTATGGGCAGAGTTAAATTTCTATTAGCTCTGAGGGGAAATTTAAGTCCGCTGTCTCCAGAGGAGGACTCGAGTGCAGACACAAAGTGCCCCCATTGTCATGTGACAGATGACAACAGCACGACCCTAAAATGAGTCAGGAGGTTCAACACTAAATAGTTATGTCAGTGAAAATGGTTTAAAGTAGGAAGGAGACATTTAGGATCATGATGTGTTAATTTACAGCAGTGAGCTTGCAGAGCTTTAGAGCGGGCCGTTCGTTGACGTAGGCCAGCGTGGATATCATCTGCTGATGGAAAATGTAGCTCCAATGGACAACCAACACCTGATAGCAGGATTTGTGATGATTGTGTTGGTCGTAATAATGACTGTAATTATTCTCCCGCTTTCACAGCTTATGGCTTTGCAGCTTGCAGTTTGGAACATTCTCATTTCACGGCTGTAAATGCGGCGCGCCTCTCCAAAAACACGGGTCAAATAAATTTCTCATCCGTTTAGCACAGCGCTCCCACTTAAATCAAACCAAAGTTTTTCTCAGTTAGGATCATCTGAAGGAAGGGGAAATATTTTTTTACACTAACTTTAAAAATTGATCACAGACATCTATATTTTGCCAGTGTTTCACATTTACTGTAGTCTGGATGTCGTGTTTTTCTCACAGTAAAGGGGCATATGCAGCAATAGAGGGAAACTATTTATGGAGAATTTATTGTTGTTGACGGTATGTACCCCCTGCATCTTCTCCCCACCCTCCCCCCACCACCACTGCTTTGCCCAAAGGCATTCCCGAAAAAGATAAAACATCTCGACTTAAAAAAGACTCTGCCTAAGAAGCCTAAAAAAGCTGCATGCTGTAGAATGCTGTTTGATGCTTAAAAATAAGCATGTATAGCTGAGTTAATGGACTGTATTTGTGTTATCAATTAAAGCAAAATCTAAATATTTACATATACGTATGAAGCTTACCTAAAAGGAATAGATTTACTGATGTCTATAGGGCCCTAATAACTGCATTTGATATAGTTTTTTCTATTTAATGTACGGAAGTCCATATGTTAAGAAGCACATGCACCAAATTTTACAGAAGATTAATTTATTTATTTTTATCTTGGCTGTAGACACACCCTGTGAAGGCAAAACCCCAGTTCTTACAAATTTTGAACATTTCACCAAAGTGGGCAGAGCGCAAGGTGTAAGTGAGGCTATGATCTCTCTTGTCAACTTGTTTACTTTGTCGCTACATTTATCAACTTTTCAGACTCCTCTAGCAACTTTTTGGAAAAGTTTCTGTGTTATTGGAGACTTTTATGGCGACAATGCTCTTCAGCCTAGGTGCCCAAGCAGTGCAGGTTGTACAGCGGCAACTAATAAGAAAATTCAAATGCCTAGGAACTATTTGACCACAAGAGGTCAATAACAGGATAGTTTTAGGTAAAATATTGCCGAACTAGACAAATTTACACAAAAATTTTAGATTTTGCAAAGAAACATAAATATAGAACGCTAAGAAACCTATTTAGACAGTTTATCAGCAAAGGGTTAGTTACACTTTAACAGTCAATCATTTTTCCCAAATTTGACTTAATAACAACACCCCATTTTTCCATTAAACGTTTCAGTCACTTTGTTAAATTGAAAGAGGAAAGTTTTGATTTAGTGCCTTTCTTCTTCCAACAGAATCACTTGTTGCAGATGTCTTAAAAGAACTTTAAAGAAAATCTTGTCTCTTTGTGGTCTCAAATATTTAAGCTCCACAACACAGCGAGATATTCCTGGAGTTTGATATCAGTAGCCTTTTCTTCCGGTGCAAAGTAAAGCTTGTTTTGATTTATGTAATTGGGACGGTAATGCAAATTGCCCTTATGCAAGAGCATGCAATATATTATACACTGCTACATCTGTCAGATTTCCATGGAAAAATAATATGTATGGGACCTGAAATAAGAACAGAAATAACATTAATAGGGAAATGCAATCAAAGTATCCTTTAATCGTTCATGAAAGTATAAAAGAACAATTAAAGCATTTAAAATGAAAAGTAGAGGTCAGAGCCAAAGGATTTATTGCTTTAAGGAGAACAATATGTCAAGCTTGGGGCTTGTCTATAAAGAGCCCACTTTAAAAAACACTAAGCATTGTAAAATGCTTAAAATAATAAGTACATTTAAGATAAAAAAAAAACCTAACTTCTTCCTTAATAAAGAGGATGAGCCACATAAGCTTGTAGTAGATCTCAGTAATCAAACTATTTAAACTGATATACAGTTCAGTTGAGCTTAATAAATTAGTTAATAGTCCTTGTTCAACACCTAAAAACTCTGAACTACGTTTGTTGCTCATAAAGTGGATCGAGTGAAATTCTGACAGAAAAGTGCCCAAATGTTTGTTGTTGTCTTGTAATGGCATTCTGTGAGTGAAAATGATAGTCTCCCCATTTTCTTTCTTATTGTTCAATTCTGATACCAATCTTTACCAAGGAGGAGGAGGCAGGAAGTAATCTTGGTAGGCCTGAAAATTCTGGGAATGTTTCTCCACATGCTTCTGGTTTGGTAAATGTTTCCACAGTGATTTATTTAATTGAATTTCTGTCCTTTTTGTTCTTCAATTTCTTTAGATCGTTACATGATGTGTTGCTTTTTCAGAACTTTTAGCCTACTTCACGATGTCAAATGGGTTCCACTTAAATGATTTCTAAATTCTGTGGCAGAAAGTAACAATACCTGAGCGTAGGTGCTGAAACTGGGCCTATAAAAGTATGTTTAATTATAGGTAATTATGATTTTACAGGGGGGCAATTACTTTATCACATATTCAGCCCAGATTGGTTGGAATAAATAAATAAAATTATTTGAAAACTGTGTTTTATATTTACTTTGAATATGTAAGTCTGTTGTTAAAAGTTGTTTGAAGCAAAAAAGATAAGACCTCTGTCATCAGGCAAACCCTATTTTATAACGCTCTATTTTAGATAATATCAGAAGAAAAAGAAAATCTGTAGATACGGATTTACTGATGAAACTTCAAAATTACAGAAGTGAAGATTGTAGGAGCCGAAAAACAAAGATGTGGAGCAAAAGCAGTTTCATAAAACACTGTGATCGAGCATTTGAATAAATCCCCCTCTCCAAAAAAGCGCAATTTCACAACCACCTGCTTTGCACTGAGCCTCCCAATCCTGCGGCTAAATAAAGCTAATGTCTCCTCACAAATAATAAAGCACACACCATCTTATTGTTTCCCCTGCTGTTTTCCTCGTGCGTTTTATGTTATAGAGGGGGGCCTGACTTTGATGGAGCAGGTGATTTTAGGCTGCGCCGTTGGCAGCGGAGAGATAGAATATCTTCCTAAGGCCTACGGATAGCACTTTTTATGAGCTGTTCATTGCTGGAACTACATCAACCTGTCCAAGGCCACCATTGCACCGCGGTCTTTAACACTCTGCCTCCATTACCCACTTCTATCATTCCTTCTATCATACAGGCTCAGTTCTTTTTCTCTGCATGGGGAAGAAAAAGACATTTATTAAAATGGACAAATGAGATAAATTGGAAAGAACTGCTTGTAATTGTTTTCTATTTTAGGATGACCACAGCAAATGGCCTTTATGAAACAAATGAGCCGGCCCTCATAACGACGAGCAACCGTGATTTATTTGCGTGCAGTCCCAAACACATGTGCTGATGTGACATAAAGCAAGAGGATAAGACAACTGCTTCGACAGCCTTCTGCAGTCTTGTTAGTCTGTGCACACGAAAGACACATTCCCAAGGCGTCCAGCCTTTAATCAGTGATCAGTTTTGGCATTCAGCATCAGCATCGTCCCAATCACAAGACAAACCACTTGGCAAAATTCACACCACTGCGCTCACTGACCTCAGTTCACTACGTGAGTGCTTTTTCCCCCCTCCTATTATCACATCCATGATAAGGCATCTGGGGTGGGGTGGTGGGATAAATGCGGGAAGAAAAAGATGTCACGAATAGGACGCTGGTATCAACAGCAAAGTCAAATTATTGCCAATCAGATTTTATTCACAGCTCAACTGCTAGACAAATTGCAGCTCATGCCGTTTGCCATGGGTCAAGGCACTGACTAATTTCATTTTAGCAAGTCATTTTCCAGGGTGGAATGACAACACAGCATAATCAAGTAAACATGCTTGGGCACACACAGGAAATCACACATGACCTTATGCCTAGGTTTATCATCACATCCTTTCAACACCATGCAAACACGAGGCAGTGTTGCCATGCCTTCATGGTTGATGTTTCATGAGGTGAGAGAACAGGATACGCCACCAGAACGGTCTTGGAAATGTCTGAAGGAAATACATTAGGAGAAATTATCTCAAAGGTGGAGGCACACTTTGTCTATTTTTAGTCGTAGAAATCAAAATGTGAAAGTTCTTTTGTACTTCAAACATAAACGCAAATATTTCCTGTTGCATATTTTATACAAAAACTGAAGTTAGAATGAAATCCAGAGCCGTGCAAAACTCTTCATACCCATTGAACTATTTATTTTCTCACATTACAAAATGAAACTTCAATGTATTTCACTGAGAAATACATTGTATGATGCACCAACACCAAGTAGTACATCATGAAGACGTGGAAGGAAATCTACGCATAGTTTACAAAAGTATTTGCACGGTGTTCGTATGCATTTAGCCCCCTTTACTCTGAGACCCTTAAATAGAGTCCAGTGCAACCAATTGCCTTCAGGAAATAATTGGTAAATAGAGCCTTCCTGGGAAAAAGTTGATCTCAGGAAGAATGCAGCTGTTCTGTGAAGGCTTCAGAGGTCGGTGAACAAACAGCAACATGAAGACTAAGAAACACCAGACAGGGCAGGGATAAAGTTATCTTCAGCCCTCAGAGTCAGTACTTTATTAGACAATTGTCTTTTCAAAATACCTCAAAATCAGTCAGATGGAAAAGAGAGCATGTTGCTATACATTCAATACTTTCTGTATTGAATGTATAGCAACAGTCTAGACTAAAATTGGACGATATAAATATGATGTGGTTAAATCATCCTATTGTATCTCTGGTCACATGTTTAGGGTAATTTTCTTGCTGGAAAGTGAACCTCCAGGTTCCAATAGGTTTTATTGCCCTGTATCTTCCTCGCCAAGCCATTCACAGTGTGCCTTATTCTGCCCCCATCAAGTGCCATTGTGAAGATTAGCATGCTAGTGTACTTTTACTTTCTGTTCAGTCATAGCACTTTGTACATGCCCTTAAAAGTGCAGCATTAATCTGAGCTCCTTCATCGCCAGACTTCCCATGGGTGTTGCCATTCTTTCATTGCTGATTTGATCTGTTCTTTTGGAAAAAAATTAAAACAAAACAAAACTGTGTTTCTACAGCAAAGAGTAAAAAGTACTGAATAGAAATGGATGCACGTTAAACATTTTTGAAAAAACTACAGTTCATGTCATTTTTTTCTGGATTTCATAGTTATGCACTTTTTTTTTTTTTTTTGTTATTCTATTAATCACATAAAATGCCCCAAAATACATTGAAGTTTCAGGTTGTGACTTCAGAAAATATATGTATTTTTGTCCAACATTCACTTTGTTTGCATTTGCTTGAGAGCAACATTAAAAAGCAAATTAGCATCATGTCATAAAACCGCAGGTAGGCCGCTGAATGCACAAACAGCAAATTATACCCATATTAAGCTCTCTAAAATTCTGTCTTGAAGAATTAGTTTTACTCTGACTAGTTTACTCTTACATCAGCTCCATTGCAATTCACCACAAGGTGTGAGTTGAAGCAAATTGATTAGATTAATACATATCTGGGCAAATAAACAAGTCATGCCTTTAGGGTGCTTTCTTCGCAGCATTTCTTCAGAACTCTTCAGGAATCAAAGGCGCTAATATCAGCGGCTGCCATGCAGAATAACATCACGCGCTCATAAAAATACAAGTCCCATAAACATCAACATGGAGAAGAAACCTGTGAGAGTTACCATGTCCACTGCGAAGTATGTAGTTAAATCAAATTCCTGGTGCTGCAACGGAAAGAAGAAGAAGAAGAAAAAAAAGAAATCTCTCCAAAATAGAGCATAAATTCTTGATAAAATGTGCACTAGATTCAAAGGCTGTTGCGCCGGCTGCCTGTCATGTTCATAACTGGCTCTTTGAAGTCAGCTGTCAGTGTTCGATGCTAAACCATCGTCAGAGGTGCTCTCCCTCCTGTTCTTTCAAGTTCCCCTCCAGCGGCCAGTTTGCGTGGCGATGTTCATTTTGAATGTGCAGTTGCTGCTCTGGAGATAGGGTTGGTCAATCCTCCTGTCAGAAATATTATCCTTCCAGCTAGACATGTTTGCTTGGCATCCAGCCATCCTCAAAGAGAAAGAAAGGCATATTCAGCGGGGTGCAAAACACATGGTTGTTTTTTGTTCACAGAATTTCAATCCACTCTATTTCTGTAACTGTTACTGGAAAAAAAGGGGGGGCGGGAGAGAAAAAAAAAATCACAAAATGTCACGATTTTGCCTACACATGGGAAAGCGGTCCGACAAGGCTCATCAAATGTGCAGTATGCAATCCTATATCTGCTTTCTGAGCTCGGTTCTCATATATATTCAGAAGCCTATGGGCTGCGGGAATCTAAACAGGATATTTGATCTTCAAGTGAGAGAAATGGGGTGTACACAATCAAGTGTGACGGCCAGCAGAAATACCACCAAGTCAGAGGGATATAGTCCAGGGTGAGGAAGAGGAGATAGCAGCGTAACTAAAGATACAGCTTGCATGTAGAGAGCAACAGCACTCAACAGATAGCAAGCCCTGGGGCGGGAAGATAGGCCCCACAGCAGTGGAAGCATTTGAGACAAAATAGCTGACATTATCTTTTAATTAGATTCACACTATTTACTAGCTTGTTTGTACTCTCATTTATACATTACCTGATATGGCTTTCTTTTATCTCATGTCGGGGGTTGTACAGGCTGTTGATGATGATGGTGCTGGAGGTGGAGGAGACAATGCACATGCCATATATTTCTTCAACAAAACCGACACCGTCACATGACTCGCCACTGTTTTACATACCTGTTAAATAAAAACATTGGTGAGTTTTAACTATACATTTCAAAAAAGACGAAACAGCTAAGACGGCCAAAGGCTGACCGATTGATCCTTCAAGCTGTAGTTAAAACTTCACAAGTTTTACTCCTCCGGCTCGTTTGGTATATTCAATAACGTGATGTATGCACTCATACATCAGTTTAATGGAAGATGCAAATGTCCTCATTAAAGACGGAAGCACAAGTCCCTTTTACACACAGTCGATCCATAATTAGCTTGTTCGCTGCACTGGCCCTGAAGCATTTACCATAATACTGTCTGAGGCCAACAAGCACAGTTAGACTGACTCAGTGCTTGTACAATGATGCAAAGTGGGGCACCGAGGCTTCCAGCAAAAGTCTCTGGCAAATTAAAGACAGAAAAAGAAAATCTGATTTCCAAGTTTGTGTTAAGAGTTAGGCTACAATGTTAACTAATAGATATTGAAAAAGACTTACTATAATTACCGGACTATTGAGCGTACCTGAATATAAGCTGCATCCCAAACTTTAAAAATAAATAAAAGTTACACACAGAAACTAAATTTTTTCACAAAAACTACCTTGGTCAAAATTAGTATATGGGCTTTACTTGTCTATAAGCTGCAGGTGTCCAAATTTTGCGATCCTTGAGGTTTTCCTTTGAGTTTATTTTTAATACGTATATAATTATTTGACTTTTTATGATTTTTTTTTTATTAACAGAATTGTGTAAAATGTATCTTACCTCACAAGAGGTGGTTTTTCTGAATGTCCTCCAGGTGCATCCTATCAAACTTCATACTTAGAATTATGTATTGCCTCCCATGACAACTGGTTCAGTAATATATATGTTAAATTTTATAGACAAGACTTGCATACTTCAAAGTAAAACCTGGAAATCACCTGATCAACACAGTATTAGAATATATAACACGTCACATGACAGTTCCCAATGTGTCAGCATTTATTTTCTTGAATCTAAAACAAAATGATGGTACAAATCAGAGCCCGTGTTTTTTTTTTTTTTTTTTTGCTTTTATTGTGCAAACCTGAGACAGAATTATGTTTCAACACCAACTGTGTCTTCATCAGAGCAAAAAGTTGTTTAGAGTTTGTAAAACATGAGGTGAAATTAATAAGCAAGCTCCAGCTCTCTTTTGTATTTTCAAAGTTTGATATCCTTCAGCTTGAGGCTGCTGATTCAGCTACAGTCTGCTGAGAGATGCCCACAGACTCCTGAAATGTAGTGTGGGTTGTTTCCTGATTTGATGTACCATAAAAGGAAAGACATCAGCAATGATTATACGGAGGTAGCTGTTGCTGCATGTAAATCTGAAAATAAATTTTTGTTTCTTTTTTTATTATTACAATCAAAGATCATCTACAACTACACAACATATGAGGCAAACTGCCTGAAGAAACGTTCTTTCCTTTAAAAAATGTTGACTCTATGGCGTCTCATATCACTTTGAATTTTGGTGTTTTTATGATATAGAGCACTTTGAACTGCTTTGTTGCCGAAATGTGCTATACAAATGAACTTGTTCGATTGATTAATTGTAAAATACAAAAACATTTACAAAGATGTGCAATTATACAACAAAATTCACCTTTCCTATGTGACTCATCACAAGTAGTTCATGGATAACATTTATTCTGCCCCATTTGTTGATCACATATGTACAGATGAGCAAGGTTAAACTGTCAGACACAATCACAACTTTGTATTTCTTTCAAAATGTGCCCACCAGTAACAGATTTGCAATCTCGTTTTTTATCTATATTGCTGAAATAAAACAAGAAGAAAAAAATCCCAGGATGGTAAAAAAATAAAGACTAGCTCCTTTAAGGCTATTCACATGTCTTCCATATTTACGCTGATTACATCTGCCCTTAAGGCTCCCTCGTTTAGTATGTATCCCCACAGGTTGTTGTGTGATTAGGACAATCTATAATACTAAGACACTTCAGACCTCTTACTGACAATATCCTTGTAGCTCTGGCATCTCGTTGCACCACTTTAGGTTCCCATGCCACTTAAAGTGCACATTAGATTTCTAATGTAAACCTTCACTTACCTGTCAGCCACTACATCAACTCTACACTCCTAATGTTTCACCTTCATATCCTACAGAGCCTCTGCACTCTTATATTGGTTCATAAATTTAACCATTTTTTTGTTTTTACATTTTTTCATGTTGTAGCCACACACTTCTAAGGAGGTTTATTGGGAGTTTATGTAATACATCTACAGATAATTGTAACTGTGAAGTGGAAGGGAATTTTTCACTAAACGTTTTGCAAGTCTGGAAATGAATACTGTCACCTATATTAATGCAAAAACGCTCAAGGTCAGTCACCTTGGGCAGAGATTATCTGCGAACAGCAATTCTCGTTTAGATTTAGACTTTCTAACACAAATAGAAAGTCTATAGACTTAGAAATGGATCTAAACCAGAAATGGATAGAAATGGATCTAAACCATTTTATTGGGAGCACTGCCTGTTTAGCTTTGTTGGAAGATGTTGAAAGATGAACCCCTCTATCAGTCTGTAGTATTTTCTAAGTTTTTCTGCCAGGGTTGCTCTGCATTCATCTCCATCTATCTTCCCATCTACTTGGATCAACTTCCCTGAGCCTGGTGTGAAAAAGCCTTCCCCACAGCATGATGCAACCACCGTGTGTTTTTTAGTAGGAATGGTGTTATTTAGGGTTTAGTGTTACTTTTCTACAGCAGTTGTGCTTGGAGGCCAAAATGTTTAAAGTCACTCTCATCAAACCAGAGTACTTTCCTAAGCATATCTGCTGCTGCCCAAACATGGCTTGTGGAAAACTGGAAACAGGACTTTCTATACTGTAGCTTTCTTCTTCCTGCTCCACCAAAAGTCAACTACGTGGGAGCATAGCTAATAGGTCTGTTAAGGTCTTCCCACCTGAGCTGTACATCCCTGCAGCTTATCCAGAGTTATGGCAGATTATCTGATTATTGCTCTCCTGGCCTTGGTTTAACTTGAACAACTTATTATACAGGGCAGTGTGACTTGTTAAATGCTTATGAATTGATTGGTAACCTAACCTTACTTAAAAAGAACTTATTCCCACCTTCTTCCTGACCTGTCTGCTGTCCTGTCTTCAGGATTTTCTCCATTAAACTTCTGACTTCCTTGGAGAACTGCTGTACGCATACTGAAAACAACTTTAACTGGCAAAGAACTGTCTTTGTTGGTGTTAGAGTAAATGGGGATGAACACCTACACAGTACTGTCTTTCAGATTTTATAAAAAAGATGTCTATTTTTCCTTGCACGTCACATAAACTCCCTCTAAAACACCTTGAAATGTGTGGTTATAGGGAACTTGATAAATTTAGCAATCTGTGTTTTATACAGCTGGGTTTTTTTTATGTATGCTATTGCTAAATTAATAACTGATACTAAAAGCTGTTCCTTGCAGTGTGACTCTTTATACAACATTAACTATGAAGACAGGACAAGGTCACACACCCACCGATGCAAACAATACTTTTTTGTGTGAAAATGAAACATTTCATTTAGCACTCTCTCTTCCTTTTATGAGATCAGTTTTTTACATCTTTTGGACGGAGGTTCCATTTGAATCTTTGCCTTTTTATTTTGGTCAGTCTCAAATTCTTTGGCACACCTAAATAATGCATGCATCTGCTTTTGGGGGAAGGATAAAGTGGCTTTTAACTTTCACTAGCACCCAATACAGAGCTCTCCCTGTCAGGGGCCAGGTGAGCTGCAGTTGAGCATTCCACCATCGCTGTGGAGGTAACTTTCATGCTCCGTTGGGCAAACACTTTCCAGGTCACATTTTTCAATTACTCTGAGAGGCAGGTTCCACAGGCAACCAACCTCCCCCTCCCCCAGCAGCAACCACCCCAGCACACTTTGACACACACATACACGCAGCTCTACCCATGCACTCATATAAACAGACGAAAGCCCCTTCTCCTACACCAGGCCATCTCTACATACAATCTTTCCGACTATGCAGCGAAAAAAAAAAAAAAAGCACAGCATCATCATCTCCCCCCACCTTCTACTGAAAGCAGACAAACAAGGCTCACATCAAGGAGAAAGGACAACTAATGGTGAAAGGGAAACAAAAAGAAGACAAGGAAACTTACAAATCATTTTCAAAAAAAAAAAAGATGCATACTAGTTTATTTCCATCACAAATTGATCACTTGTTGACCAAAGTAAGATTAAACTAGGAGCAAGCAAGCTTTTGACACACAGAACGCCCTTCCATTATTAAAATTGTCAAGGTCCCTCAGGTTTAGCATGAGGTGTTTATCTTCTTATCTGAAGACTTTGAAGTCTCTCCCTGTGTGATTTGCCTCAGGCATGTGGGGAGATATGAAGAGTCATCTGCCTAATGCTGCTTCTGCAAAGCATTCATGTCTTTATGCATTCACGTACGAACCCATCAGCACGATGCCAATGTGCAAATGCTTCGATTCATTCTCACTTCGGTTTTGCTGCCCCCTGCTTTCGGCTCCCCAGTCTACAGCTTAACATTTGTCTTTGGGGAAATTTTCCCAGTTTGCACCTCCCTAGTTCCTGCATTGATAACAGTAAGTTTTCTCACAAAATATCATCCTATTACTTGTGATTGCAGCGGTTGCCTCTTTTGTCAGATGTGATTTTGCCTTTTTCGCATTTCACGGTAGTTCACCCATTTAAAACTGCTGCTTAGTTCTGCTCTGTACATGCACTGTACTATACAGAGGGACTGGGAAGAACATCAAACACTGGAATAGTTGACTAAATTCACGTTTTTAAAAAATGTGGAGAAAGATGTCCTTTTCCTTTTACTTCACAATTATAGTTTATTATAATTATTATTCTCATTCGTCTATCACAACAAACCCCAATAAAATAAATTTAATTTAGCTATAGCCTACATAAAAAAATACATATATATCTATAGATATATATATATATATATATCTATATATATATAGATATATATATATAGTTTAGAAGCTGACAAATGAGGATAAAAAACAGCTTTTCAATATATTGTTGCATTTCAGCTCATACCTACCAACAAGTAGTCAAAGTGTGTGAGAGAATAAACTTAAACCTTTTGATTCTTCACTTCTCACTGACATTGACACTGACATTGAAATCATAGCCTGCAGCTTAAATACCTCTTGGAGCAAACCAAAAAGGACATTGTTAAACCACATCGTGGCAGTGCCTGACATTTTGTTCCTTCATTATAAATGACATAGACAGTGTAGTATATTCTAAGTGAATTCCAAACAGATTATCCTGGTGGTAAAACTCCTCATTAGTGCATCACATCGTCAGCTGAAAATAGCCCAACGACAAATACACTATTTACTGCATCTTGAGTAATGTTTGTCTCTGCAGACAGGCTGAGGAAGTGAGAGTTTTACTGAAAGGCAGACAGCACATGTTTGGATTGGACGTTTTGTGGAACATACACACAAGAATGAAATTGTAGAAAATCACCTGACTTTATGCTTTTAATCCATGTGTAGGAACTGAAATCTCCATAAATGCACCATCTGTTGCCAGCTAGATATCTTTCAACCCCAAATACCTGGCATGACTTTAAAAACCTCAGTCAGGGCCTTTTAAATCCTGATTACAAGATGACTGCATGGAGCATTCCTGAAGACCTGGCTGTATGCCATATGTGTCGGATATTTCAAACCGCACAGTGGTTCAAACTAAATAAAGTAGTAGATAAATTGGGATTGACAGCTAGTTCAAATATCCCAGCATTATGCTTCGGATATTGAATGTTTTCCAGCATGGTGGGGAAGCTAGTCATGATTGTTGGGAAGATGGATGGAACTGAACACAGAGAAGTACTGAAAGATACTTCTCTGTGTATCTTTCAGTACTGAAAGATACAGTATACACTGTATCTTGTTGTTGTTCTTTTGGTCTTTTGTAAGACCAAAAGAACAACAACCATAAACATGCAGCCAGAGCTACCATACATTGGTTTAGATCAAAGTATGTTTATAGGTTCGAAGGTCAAAGTACAGACCTAAATCCAAGTGAGAATCTGTGGTAACAGTATAACTCTTATTCTTACAAACACCCTATATCTAACCTGGCAGAGCTTGAGCTATTTTGTAAAGCTGAAATGGCACAAATTTTGGACTTATATGACCAACAAAGTAAAGACATACCTCAGATGTGACATGTAATTCCTAGAATACGATTACATGCCACATGTTGTTTTCTGGGGTTTTTTGCCACATGTATGAGACTTATTTGTGGGGGAAAAAATTGTAATCCACTCATCATTTTGCATCCGTTTCTCAATTACCAACAACTTATTTTGGTCCGTCACATAAATTCAGAATAAAGTACACTGAAGTATAAGGTTGCAACTTGCTGCATGATGAAGTGTTTATAAATGTTTGCTTTAATACGTTCGCAAGGCACTGTATATATGCAGATGTGGGGACACATTGAGATGCAGCCAGTATGCAGATCTATATTCATTAAAAGACACACACATACTTTAAGCAGATTATAACTGTACACTTTCAGTTTAACAGCAGTTCAATAAGTGTGATGAATTTTGCTGTAGAGTGTAAATGCAAATTCACAAACACCCTCTTCTGCAAAACACGTTGGCAAGAAAACATCATTATTTTCTTTCGGCAGACTGAGGGGAACATTTTTTAAAAGAACATACATTAAAACGCCGACAGACCTTCGTTTCTACAACCTGCCAGACGTTGTCATGTTCTGATCCATCTGTTTCTGTGTAGTATTATGCATGTGGACCCATCAATGTGAGCAGCACCCCTGGGCATGAGCATGTCGTACCTGCTGAGTCTCCCCTGAAACACCTGCTGCCTCTCGTCTTAACACATGCAAGACAAATGTTGAGCATCTGCATTTTTATTCTAAAAAAAACTGCTCTCCTTATGAAATTTCAGATATTGTGAGTTTTTTTGTTTTTTCTTTACAGGATAAGCTCAGCACAGGTAGTGCTAAGCTTTAGTACTGCACAGGGGTGTTAATTAGACACACCAACAATAGCATCTGAGGTGCTGCAAGTGACGCATGAAAACCCCAGCATGATTAGCATACACTGAAACATTTTACTCTAAGAAACCCTCTGCTTGAGAAAGCTCCTGGTCGACTGCTGCTGTTCTGGGTTTTTTAGTGGTTTAAAAAAAAATACATGACGCAGAATACAAATAAGAGAATAAGGTTAAACGGAGATTTGGAAAGCTTGAGGGCAAAGTCATCTAAAGAGGAAAAAAAATAGTCAAAGCAAGGGCTTGAAGGGAAAATCAGACCAATCACCATGATTTAGCTGGTATGAAGTACAGCAGCATAAATAAATCACAGTTGGCCTTTGCATTATTTTTTAAAGCGAATAAAGAATTTAAAACATTCTTTGGTGAAACAGTGTATGGATGACAATGCGGCATCTGTTACCACACTATCACTGTCTGCGCCGGTCCCAATGTTTATATCCTTTCTTGACAGACACAGGAAATGGATGTGACACTTTGGGGACAAAGATCATCTATGCAGGAAACAGAGATGCGCTCCGTGAAAATGAACTAGTTTGATATCTTTTCACTCCCCAGAAACAAACTCTCTGCTAATCATAAAAACAACTTATTATGAAACAGCTGAAACGGTTTTAAATACCTCATCTTGCCATTCTGCACCCTTTTCTAGTGCTTTGTGTAGTTTCGGTAATAGACTATAAATTTGACAAATGTTAAATAACAACACAGCTACATATTGGCTTCCTGTGGAAAGCATTTCAGAATAAAATGAGGCTTTACATGGAGGCAGGCCCAAAACGATTAGAGAATATTAATAATGTTGTTATGGCACATGACGATGTGCAGGGATATAAGCTGCAATAAAATAAAAATGTTCTGAGTGATGTGTTGATATTTTAGTCTTACCATTTTACCAAAATTACCATTTTGTAGGTGTTTGGTTACAGAGGTTTGACATAGCTTTAGGGAGTGATTATAAACCATTTACTGCCAATCAGTCAGGTGTTGCTTAAAGCAAACAACTTCAACACTGCTCTTTGCTACTAAAGCAGCTCTGTATGAACTCAGTGCCTTATGCCTTATAATTCAGTACCTACTGCTTAGTGTTTATTTGTATACCTTCATTTATGCTGGCGGCATGAATGTCTGTGTAACCTGGACTTGAGATAAAACCAAAAGGGTGATGCTTTAGCCTCAGGAGACATGAAAAATACCACTCCCGTGTCGCCTTGTAAGGTAGGCAGGAAGGAGCGTTTCACAAAAATAAGATGCTTTTAAACCTAATCAAATTTTCAATATGTGTGCACTTTACCAGTGCTCTACGTAAAAAAAAAAGTGCCAGTAGTCCTTTTAATGTCATATAAATATGGGACAAACATGGGTGATATTTTCATCTATTGATCTACAATCAATATTTTTTTGTACAGAAATTACAAAGTGCAAAAGAACAAAGCCAGTTCTAAATAAAATCCATATCAGCCAAATACAAACTGTTGTGGAGCCACTATTATTAAATTTGAGCTTCATGGCTTTGATGTGGACATGAATAATACCATTGAAAAGATAAAGATATAAAATAAAAGCTCCTTAAAATCATAGCAAAGGGTTGACTTTGCCAGAGCAGGAAGTATGTACTTTCAGGGTTGACGAAATCTCCTTTGGTGCGAACAGAACATGCCAGCTAGAGCCCTGGAGTGAGCTATAGGGGGCAACACATATCGAATGGGAAATTCAGCCTGATGTAATACCAAATAATGTCCCGGTATGCGCACTGTACTGAACAAAAAGTACAGGTACATTGAGATTTAAAACTTAAAATACAAAAAAGTACGTACCAACCCACGTAAAGCATTGGTTCAAAACCATATAACTTTATATGCATTAATACACCATGGAAAATGTCTTAGCACTACCACATAAGCTAATTATTACAATACTCATTATCTTGGGGTACAGCCAATCAGCATGAAGGAAAATAAACAATACTCATGGATTTGCTGCTTTGCAAGAGGCAGCCCTTAGTGTGTCAAGCAGCAATGAATGTTTTTTTTGGAAATTATAGACATGCTGTCCAAAAAAAATTTGCAAATGGGTGAATCCTCAAATAAAATCCTCTGTATTAAAAAGAAATGCAGATGTGCAATAGTGTGATATGGGCATTGAGAGAGCACACAACGCATCTTTCCCAAGTTGAATAGCAGAAAATGTTAGGCTAATGTCTGATTATGCTAAAGTCTAGAAGGCAACAAACTAATTAACCTACTCTAACGAACGACATACTCATGCAGTAATCTAACCGCAGCATCAGATGTATTGATGAGTATGTGCAATTTGTAAACAGAACACTACTTTGTCTGCTTACCATTCCCAGATTTACAGACATTGTTTGTCACGTTCATCTTAAACAAGAAAAATCACATGCGCTAAAATGCAAACGTGTTGCAGTGTGACAAAACCAAACATTAGTACATACAGATCCAGAAAGCACTAACTGGTTGTACTATGTGAAAAAAAATCGGGGGAGGGAGGATATTTAATTAACCACCACCACGTCTCCATGGTTACGTGGAGCGGGAGGACAGGAGTCGAACCGACGGGCTGAGATGGAGATGAAGGAAAACAGGAGAAGGAGGCATTCTCATCTGTTTCCTACTGCTGAATTAATGTTTGCACTTGGGTGTACAATCATGTTTCACACACGATCACACATGCTGAGACACACACAAGTTATCCGCTGGGATCGGATTGAGCACAGAATTGTGCTGTTCGGGTTGTGATAGTAGCTGGCCTTAGATACATATGAGCTCCTGCTGCCTTTTTCCTAACATGCTTTGGCAGAAAGGACCGTAGCTCTGCTGGTCTACTTTTTGCTGGCAGGGTGTTGGGTAAAACAACTAAAATGCTTGTTGACTGCTTAATCATAGAAAATCATATTGGTACCAAAGCGCTGTGATGGGATGTGAGGCATAAAAGCCTTGCCCTGTTTTTTCTGAGCACTAATCCAGTCAGTTAGTTCATCTGCAGATGCTAATCCTTTTTTTTAACCTGAGCCAAATATGTAAAATGCATTGCAGCAAAATGCGCTTACAGTATTTTTATTTATTTATTTTGTTCTTTTTTTTGTGCCAGTGTTCTTCTGACATTCAGCACGCGGAGAGAAATTGTCTCACCTCTCTGTTTTTTTTTTCTCCGCAACTTGTTCGCATCAGGAGAAAAATGAGCAGCAGGCCGAGTTGCTGTGATCTCAATCCCACATGTGATGATTTTTCAAATTCTGCTTTGCCATAAAATTGAATCTATCAAATCTCTGGTGCGCCACCTGCCCCCTACATTTCTTACTCCCAGCTTTCCTTTTTTCCCCTGAGCTTTATCGTTTTGCACAATCTTAGTCCCTCCTCGCACCCTTGAGGTCGGACAGCGTGATTATCGATGGGGGAGATTTAGATAAAGGGAAAAAATGACTTTAGCTCTACCTAAAATGACCTTAGATATTACTAGCTTACTTTTCAATTTTACAAACTCTAAACAAGCGCAGAGTACTGATGCACAAACAGTGCATTGCAGAGATGTGCCGTCTGAGACATAAGATAGAGATGCCCTGTGGTGACATTTCTATCTTACATCTCCCCAGACTCCATATAGTCTAATCCCTGCTTTAGATTGAAAGCTTTATACAAGGCTAAAACTGCCTTTCACTCACAGCACGGCCGAGCACAACTCGCCAGGGTTAGCTCTAATTACTAGGTCCACAATTCCATATTTCTTCCCAAACACTTTCAGAAGACGTTGCCTTGCAGTTATTGAAAGGTGTGCGTTTGAATGGCTTGAAATGATTTCTCTGTTCTTAGCAGTGGAATCATTTTTGGCTTCACAGTGGCCTTCCCGACATCACCATTATCATCTTCCCCCAAACCCAATAACCTCAGTGCTCGAAATGAACAAGCTGTGAAAGTACTTTGTAGCTCTTTCTTAGAGCAGTAGAAGACTAAATCTTTACAAACATTATTTTATGGTAATATTTCATGCCCATTTGGAACTTGTGATTAATTGTTTCGGGCATTTTAAATTCTATTATTTTCCTGTTAATGATGAAAAATTCAACAGCTTATTAATTCACTTCAATGAGTTTATTTGGGAGCAAAACATACTTCAATGTCCTCTTAATTAAAACAGTCAAATGCAGGTAAGAAGTATTTATTTGTCACACTCATTACAAACACAGTGGCTTGGAAAAGTGTTTTTTTTTATTATTATTATTTTTATTTAATTAAATTTAGCATCACAACTGACAGGTGCTTTGGATAGTCATGGCAGCATGCCATTTCCTTCCACCCCCCGTCTCCTCTACCTCTAGCCTCCATCTCATACATCCTTCATGTGGGTTGATAGGGAAAATACAGGAGTCTGCTAAGCTTTGGAGAGAATTTTCATGACATGTTTCATTTAGAAAACCTAATGTTAATGGTAAAAATGAATCCCATGAAGGCATCAAATAAATCTGATTAGATGGGAGATACGCTTGTGTTCCTTTAGGGTGAGGATTAGCGGGCTGCTGTAGTGCAATCCATACTTGTCATAAACAACACTCTGACATGTGTTGCCGAGGATGCCGAGATGTGCATTAGCACGGAGGAGATTATCATCATTGAAGGATGGCAAGATGTTTTTCTCGACAAGTTTGTCATTTAGTCACTTGTGCATTCAAAATCTTCCACTTGACAAATCACCTCTGTTTCATAAACAAGGGATGTGTTGAGAGGTTCTCCAGAAAAAGTTCAGAATAAGGCTTTCCACTTCAGTGCCTCTTCAGAGACTTAAAGCTGCACTCTTTGGATTCTGTCCAAAGTGATGTTTTTCTATGGTCCTGCTGACATGATGGGCGTGCATAAAGTTTTGTGAGATTGATCAAATGAAGCTTTAGAAATCAGCATTTTTGTATGGATAGAAAAAGAATAAAGTATCCGTAATATTTAATTAAAAACCAGCATAAGTGGTTATTAGCAAGCTGGACATCCTCAATGTTCAGTAGCAAAATAAGTGCTTTTGCTAAACTCAGGTTTTATATCAACAAGTACAAATGAAAGGAGCGTGTGTTTTGACACATTAACTGCTGTGGATAAATACTTTTTGTTAAGCTGTTGTCTCATTTCGTCTTAGGTTACATTCATGCATATGTGAAAAAAAAAAGAACTGAAGAGCATTTTCTAAAACATTAAGTCATGACAACCTGAAATGCACAGTGGTAGTGCAGTGTGCATACTTCTAGTGAAACATTTTGAAGTTTTTGAGATTTTTAGTGTCCTGATGAATGATTTCTAAACATGATTAACTTTAAATGTGAAACATATCCTGGGAATTTTAACTGGGGTGTGTACACTGTTGACTTCCACTGCCTATAATTTAAGAAAAACTAACCTTAGGATTGTTTGCATCTATATAAGGATGAAGGTAAAGGAAGTTGCAGCATACAACAGAGAAAGTCATCTTGGACTGCTATTCCAGTGTTCTATACGGAGTCCACAACTGTGATGTAAAAGTGGTCAAATAATTATAAAACACCCCCAATAAGATCAAGTTCACTCCTGTGGCAACCACTTTAACCTCTCGGCATTGAGAGGTGAGTGGATCTTCATCAGAGCATTGGGGAAGCGAAACAAAAGATTACGTAGTATCATTATCAGGTCATTGCTAAATTCTTGTGACATTTTGCGCCTGTTTCATGGCAGCAGAGCATTATGTCCAGGATGTTCATGCCCAGAAAATTACAACATATAAAAAAGTCCATGGAAGATTTGCTTGAGATCAAATTACATTGTTTCAATTGACGTTTTGACACCCTAAGGACACACAAGGTAGATATGCAACAGTGTGAAAAGTGTGTTATGTCTTGGTAACAGCAATGTTGACAAGAAACGGCGCTCAAAACCTGTTTGCTTAAGCATCAGTTGTGTATCAGTGAGCCTAATTGTTGAGCTTTATTCCTATAGTACCATCCCTACTTAATGAAGCATGAACTCTTTGTTGTGGCAGAATAACGTAGCCATATCACCCTAAGGACTCTTTCTGGTAATGCACTGCCCAGTTCTCTGTAGATTTCTAAGATATTTTAAGCATGATTGAAAGCTGAATTTGCTGAACAGGCAATTATTACAAATCTGGAAAATCACTTGCAACAAGCAGCGTACGTGGAGGAGGGCAGGGAAGTCTCTGTTTGGTGCAAAGAAAATTACCAAACAAAAGATTCATGGACCTTTGGGAAAAACAAGAAAATACAACTGCACTCAGTATTGCACTGGCCAGGAGGAGATTAAGAGGGTCTCCAGCTTGAAATTCCTATGAGTCCATATATCTGAGGAGCTCATCTGAAGCCTTAATGCCTCATGCAAGAAGGCCCAAAAAGCACCAGACTCCCACAAAAGCTGCTCATTAATTTCCACTGCTGCACCACAGAGAACATCTTAACTTATTGCTGCACAGTCTGGTACTCCCATTGCAGTGCAGTAGAAAGTAGGGAGTTTACAGCAGGTGTTTTAAGAACAGCCCAGTGGTTGTCAGGTTTCTGTAATCACACTTGAGTGACATCAAACTGAGACATCAACGGGCTTCCAACATCTTTAAGGACACCGTACACCTTGCAGCCCCTGTTCTACGCCTTCCTATCAGACAGGCTGGGAGTCATTCAAAGCAGAGCAAGCATACTAAACAATCTTCTCCCAGATAGGGATTAATTTCTGAAATGATATTGCATGCAAGCACCTGATGGAGATTTACAAAATGCCACAAGTGTAACGCATAATCATGTTTGTTTAGAGACTTTAGAGAACTTACAATTTTATTGTATTCCTTTTTAATGCATTATTTTGCTAGCCACCGTAAGTTACAACACAATGCTTTTAGAAGTGATGCTGCAAAGGAGCTGAATGTTTTATCATGTCACAGGTTAGTTGTTATTTAAAGAAGAGGTCTAAACACCACATACACACAGATCAGCAGCAACACAGATTAGGTTAAACCTTTTGGTACCCTTAAATATATTTAATTGTGCAGTGCTTCTTTATTCCTGAAAAATGATTGTGTTAAGAGCAATTCTTTAATGAGTACCTCCATAATTTTAGGATGTGACAAATGCATCTTTGATGATGGAACATCTACGAAGCAATCAGAAAACTGCAGTTTGCAGATGCCACTCTTCAAATCTGAGACAGTCTAAACAATTTGTTCATGAAGCGTGTGCTAAACCACCTGTTGACAAATGCAGATGGCTCGCTGTAAAGTACAGGTGGTGCTTGTTGATAGTGATTGTTACTAAAGGTACAGCCACAAAAACAATTTAAGTAGTAGTTTCCTTTTTCCTCCATTACATTTTTTTTGTTTAATTCCATGAAATGTATAATTAAACCTATACTCTGAAGCAAAATCCAGTTTGTGTTATATATACATTAAACAATAAGAGTTGTTAAAATTAAAAATAAAGTTTTGAAAATTCTTGATTTTTAATCCTGTAGAACTGCATTTATTATATTTTGCCGATAAGGCCAATGCTCAATATCTTTAAATTGACATAGAAATAATGAATTTGGAAAGGAATTCCCAGTATTTTTCAGGATTTCTCAAAGTAGAGAAAACTCTGTGAATATTTCCACCGGCATAGAATACAGCAAGCCAAAATACACCCAAGCATCCTGCACTGCCTTTTGGTTGACCTGTTGAAATTAATAACATATCTATTCCATTTTGTTTTTCTGGTTTGCGTCTGTTTGGAGTTTGTTCACACGCATGCAATTGTGTTGAGACAAGCATCGATATGCAGAGAACTCAGTGCTTTGTTGCATTTGTCTGTGTGTCTAACAAAACAACATACAGGTTAATCAGGCAGAGCTTAATTGTGGTTTTGTTTTTGCAGCGTCTATAGTTGTCCAACCCCTGCTAACAAGGTCTTGCATACAGAAGGGGGATTTCACAAAGCTGTGTAATCTACTGCTTATTCAACAATACTTTTTCATCCTCCATTTGCTTATTATTTTTTCTTTTTGCTCTGGATTCTCAAAGCAGAATGTATAAGACAACAGACACCAATAACGGGAACAATTTGAACCTAGTTTTGATTCGGCCACGATTGGGTTAACATGATTGCATATAGAATTTTTTTTTTACATCATTGTAATTAATAGAGAGGCAGGTTCAGACAGACAAGGTGTTCCTCAAAACTTCTAGAATAACACCACATAAGTGATGTTGCAGAACATAGCAGACACATCTTCACCGTCTTTCTGCAAGTGGTATTTTTGAGGCCGAGATGCGCATAATGCAAACAGCTCTGATCTTTTACAATTCAGAGCTATTTGCTGTGTCTTTATTGTCCATAGATGCACAGAAATGCAGGTCAACTTTCCCAAAAATGCACACATGTTGCCAGATTTAAATTTAAGCAAACTGTGTCAGCACACAAAGAGAGATGCTTTTCATTTATTGGTGCTATTTTAGGAGCAGATCCGTGTTTGTGTCTTCGAGTCCTGCACATTTCGAAAGACGCACACACAAACACCTTCAGAAATTTGCCCCCGAGTTTCTGAACAGCTAAAGCTGAAAAAACAAACAAGGCTTTGCTAATCATGGGAGAATTCCAGTGTGTTTCTGCGGGGGTCTGATGGCTTATGTATATTTTTGTAGTTGTGCATTTACGTAGGTGTGTAACAAGGCCACAGTCATTATTATTCTCACTGTGTAAGCAGGTTTCCCACCGGCACTATTATCTTTGTGGAAAAACAAAATGACCAGCACAATTCGTTTCCAAAATGGCCTTGGCAAGGTGCAGAGGATAATCATATAATTTGCAGATTTAATTGGAAATATAAATCCCAGTGCGCAAACCATTACAGGCAGCTTTGATATATACCTTTAAGATTGATGCATGATGACACCTCGCAAATGTGGAGGGTCACCCATGTCACTTTTAAATATCACAGCACCCTGAGAAACCTGATTGGAGCTTCAACAACACATTTAAATAGCTGTCCTTGCATATTGATGAGCACAATTACCTCCTCAACTGTCTCTGTCTGCTGCAGATTAGATTGGCTATATTTTTTTCCCCCGTGGTCCTTTTTCTCTGTTTGACAGAACACGGCGCAGCTAATGTTGTCACTTGCTCTTTTTTTCCATTTTTCTCTCTTTTTTAAAAAAAAAAAAACAACATTAAATTTCACTAATGCACTGGGCAAGTTGTATTCTGACATGTCTTGTTTTATATAGAGTGTGTGATAGAGCTATTACAACATTATCATATTTCATCTGAGCTGTGCTTTGTCCACCTGAGAAGGCTGCAGGCTACGTGTACATTTCCATATAGTATTGCAGCAGAGTGTAATGCTTTATCAATAAACCACTGGACCATGTGCTGTTTTCATAATGGAGTCGTGAAAGCCTGCTCTGGTTCCTAATTACCGCAGCAAACAGGACCTGGCAGCAATTCAGAGGCAAAAAATCGGACAAGAAAAGCAATAGGAAGGAGAGAGGGAAAAGGACACAACAAGAGCAATGATAAAAACAATACTATTTGTCAGTTTATCGCCAGCTTTAATCAAATTATATCTGCTGAAGAAGCATGAAGGTCTAGTTTTGCCCGAAGGACGAACCTAAGAGTTTCTAACAAGATCTGCGCCACTGTTCAGTGTGTGTAAGTTTGAGAAGTGGAAATGCAGTGAGAAATTGTCTGTGAACCGAAATCCACAGACAATTTTTAGCGGCCTATTCATTTTCCAATCAGCGGTCCGACCTAAGTGCTTTCGGGTCACCTTAGCAACAACACTCAATGTGGAAATTATGACGGCAGGAAGAAATGGCAAAGATAGCTATTTTGAGTTCAGCTCTTTAAAATCAACTTAGGTTTAACTAACTTGCAATGTAAGAAGCTATTGAAAGCCAAACTCTTTTCTAAAGCAACTTGAGGCATGTCTACTTTAAATTGGGTTGCGAGACAGAACAATACTTTTGATGCAAAAGGAAGGTTAAATAGAGCACAGAAAATGAGCTGTATTATCTCTTAGAAAATGTTGGGTTTGTACATTTTGGCAGCCTTTAGAAAATCTCAAGGTTAGGTTGAGGCTTACAAAGACATTTATTTACAGAGTTTTAGAAATGAAAACTGTACAAATCAGTCTGATAAGTTGAAACCAAGGCCAAATATCAACTTAAGAACCATTTTTATTGTGGTT
Organism: Girardinus metallicus; assembly: GCA_903067095.1. Lineage (NCBI taxonomy): Eukaryota > Metazoa > Chordata > Actinopteri > Cyprinodontiformes > Poeciliidae > Girardinus > Girardinus metallicus. The sequence goes on from CAEGAE010027468.1 coordinate 36,358, forward strand.
TTAAAATAGCAAAACCCAGCTTTACAGCAACTCCTCTTCCAAAAATGCCATTATTTGCCATGAAAAATTGAGGAGCTCTTGCAGCAGGAAGAGAACTCAGAATTGGTGAAAACAATTGCAAAGATTTGCAAAAATCTGACCCAGAATTCAAATTAGTTCATTCTGATTTGAGTGGAAACATTAATTCAGACTGCAAATGCCGTCAGAGTGACTCTAAATCTTTGGGGATTATTATTGATGTCCTTTTCAAGGTGACAGATTTGTCAGCCATTTCCAGGTAAGCAGCTTGAAAACAGAAAACTCATGTTGGGTTTAGTGAGTAGAGAAATGCCAACGGTTTGCTGCAGACTAACCCTAGCTTTAGGATATATTTTCCCTTAAAGTATGTTTGATTCTGCATAAGGCTCCCCAGACATTATCAAATAAAATAAAAAAAACACCAACAAACTTTGTACTCTTCTTAACTTACTTAAAAAAAACACACAGTGACAGTTTTGAGCAGCTGATAGAAATGATGTGGACCCATGTGTCCAAATCGCACTGAGCCTGTCGGCAAAGCGGGACAGGTCTTCACCCGAGGACAGCTGCAAACTCTAATGAGTATTGACAACAACCTGAGCCTCTTTGACTTTCAACCTAATTCACTCTTGGAGAGAAGGAATCGCTGCCTTAAGCTAACAAAGAATGAAGAAAGAGAAGCAAATCTCTTCATCCTCAATTTGGGCTGAAAATTGTGCCTATAGTTTAGCTATATCTCACCTTACATTGATCATTTTCTGTTATTGGATTTTTGGGAAGATATCTTTTTGGCTCTGTGTATAAACACTTCTCTCCAAAGCACCTACACTTAAGTGACTGTGGAGTTTGTGTTAAGAGAATATTGATCCCAGAGGCGCTAACGATGGCACTTTACTCCACAACAACAATAAAAAAAAAACTTATAAGCTGTCACCCCAAACAACTTCATAATAACCTGAGATAAGCCGACATCTGTTTTTGTTTTCTTATTACTGACACCGTCACAAGAAAATAACTCTACTACTACCTCTAGGCCTAAACCTTAGCAAAGTTTAATCCACTTTGAGGCTGGACAACAATGAATGATCAGAAAAGTATATTTTTTTACATGTACTGCCAAAAACATTTTCTGTTTTGTCTTTCGTTTGGTTTCTTGCCAAGATCCACATCAAAAAGTTTGATGTGGATTTTACTACACACAATGCCAGTTACAAAATCACGAGTCAATAACTTTAGTTTTAGCAATTGAACTGACATTAACTTTGTTAGTAATTGATAAACATTGACTTTTTTTCCAAACAGAAATTTGAAAATTGCAGTTTCCTTCCATATTCAGACACTTTTTCTTATTCCTCTAAAAAAAATCCAATGAGACAAATTCCTGTCAAGAGTCACTTGTTTAATAAACAGAGCCCACCTCTATGTTGGACCAGAAACGCATCTAAAAGTTGCATCAGACTGGCCCCTGAGGCCTGAACTAGAAGAATTTACCCATTGTGTGTGTGCAAAGCATTTGCATGCAAGTATTGTTGATGGTAGCATGTTGTGTGTTGATACAGTCCAGTTGAAAACACAATATTACACTGGGAGTTTGAACATGAAGTGTCTGAAATAGTTGAATTTGTCTTTGCAAGGTTCCACCCTAAAATTTGAATCAGAATCAAATTTATTGGCGACATATTTTTACATAATGGTGCAGCATAGTCGTCTCTTTTCTTGCATTGCTTCTTTGAATCCTTCAGATATTTTAAGGAGACCAGTGGTGTGGATAGAAGGGAGAAGAGAATAAGTAGCGAGGAAAGCTGGCTTCCTTGGACAATTAGGCAGATAGAGGACAGTAATACAGTGAAAGGGACACAGGCAGAGACCGGCTGATTCACATTCCCTCAAAAAGCAGCACTCAGTGGCCAACAAACACCTGATACCTCACAGATATAAGCAGAGTGGTCTTCTCCAAAGCAAATGAAGATGTGAGCAGGAAGCCTCCTCAGATGTCTACTTGTACATTTGAAACAGAAAAACTCTTCAGTGCGAAACCTTGAAGCATGGACATGTTAAGCCAATCCCCTTTTAACTTAATGAACACACAGCTAATGAACAGATTAGCCTGATTTGGGTTTTGTAGTGCTGTTTCTGTATGTTCTGAGGATAGGGTGACGTTAAAGTTGAGGATGTTTCAAACGTGTTATTGTTTCATGATCGATATGTAAACACATAGCTGTTGGCAGTTATCTGCGAAGAAAAAAAAACACTATAGAAAACTGAAAATACAGATCTTCACCCACAATCTTTCCCTTCTCTTCTCCACCGTCTGTCATAAAGCTCCATCAAACAGCTAGACATGATCATTTATTTGGACCACCATAATCACTGTTATGATCTTGTTCCTGTCGGGCTATATGGCTGCAATTCTGTGGAAGTATTTTTTCCATTTTCTTTTGAAGCCTTTAAGGACACTATTTTGTTCAAGCTCTTGCTAGTCTTATACTTTAGTTGAATTACAGACTACATGAGGGCATGGCTGTTTCAGATGGCTTTAATGGTAAAGATAGCTACACAGCCTGATCAACTACCAAAACACAATTTTATATAAAGCAGAACATTTGTAAAGTTGTAGGTAAATTCCATTGTTGAAATCACCAAATTGTCTTCCCATCAAGTTACATTTTTATAAATTAGAAACAGGTGCCATATTTCACGACTCAAATTAAATCTTCTAAAGCTTTTTGCCTCTCTTTAACTCTTGCCCATCTCTCACCTCTCCGTTTGCTTCTCCTACTAACACCATTATGAAAATACTACTCAGTCGTCTTCTGAAGGCGTAATAAAACTGCCTTATTAGTTTGTGTATTTTTAATTACTTTTTTCATTTCAGTGCACTGAGAAATGACCTAGAGTTTGTTTTCATGATCTGTGCCACTTTAGCTGATCTGGTGGCCCAACAAAAACACACAAGCTCACAGTTCTAACAGAAGCAAGAGACGCAATGAGGAGCTAAAGCAATAAATATGGCTTACCCAGTGTTGCAGGTCTCTTCTTCACAAGGCCTCATATGAAGCTGACATGATAGGGCCTATAACCATATTAATTATAGATTTCGCATTTAATGGGGTTAATTTGTTGGTTGCTTTAAAAGAGTTATATAGAACTGAAGTAACAATTAACTAGACTTTGTTCTGGACTAAAAGTGATGTAGTTTTGGTTGTATAACAAAAGAAAATGTTAATTATTTCATGAGATGTTCCAATCTTAACTTAATATTAATTTAGGGTAACTTTCAAGGCAGTTTTAAATGAAAGTTTCTGACTCTTCTGAACTTCTGATACCAGCTGTTGTGGGATGGCCCGTGGTTTTATGTATCGCATTCCCACAGTCTGCTTTGCCAAAAATTAGGGCTGGATTTCAGATGTTCAGCTTGCAAAATTCACATTATTCTGTTTTGCTGATCCAGTTTTGCTGAGTTCAAAATGAAAGACTGTATTGACTGCTGCAGTTTCATGACCGACTGTGTCGTGTGGTCTTTTAAATTGATTCTAAACATCTGAAATATCACTCAGTTATTACTGATAAAATGTAGTGTATGATTATAATGTGTTCCAGCATGGCATTAGCTTAATGAAATACCGGACCGGGTATTTGACAAAAGCCTAGGCTGAGGTGATCTGTACCGGGAACAATAAATCCTGCACAGTAAACCTGATTTCACCATTAAGGCGACACGCATACCTCATCTTGACATGAGTCCATGTTCACTCTAAACATAGTCATTTGATTCAGCACCAATTATCTAATTAAATCCATTTTTCACTTGTGATATTGTGGAAATTATGTCAGTGTTGGGGAAACAACTCAACATTTTTATCTATTTGGGAGATAAAAACTGAATAATGGAGAGAATAGTGGCAAATACGATGGCACGTTGTCATCTTGCTACTGAACAGGTGGACAGAACTAATACAAACCTACAAGCTTTTATTTCCAGACATAACGGAAAAAAAATCCTTCAGTTTTCATAGAAGAAAAATTGTCTTTATTCAGCATGAGTTGTAATTTTCAACCAGAACTAATATTCTCTCATACAATGTCTGTTACTGATTTCAACTCAGGGATGATGACATAATGACACAAACACATGAGAAATAGTTTAATTAGTATCGCAAAAAACAGCGTAATTATTATTACAACTCTTCAATAAAACCGCAGTACACATGAACAGACCTGGAGTCATATTTTATTTGTGCACCATAATCTGTATGATTATGCAACTCATCTAGTAAAGATATCTTAGTAATCTTTCTATTTTGTGCTTGCCAACCTTCACCATAGCAGCTTTTTTTTTCTAGCAGCAAACGTCAGAGTCAGATGAAAATCCATAAACGTGCACAAAAAAAAGGTTTTACGAAACTGTAATGAGAGGCTTTACTCCTTCACATTGTAGAAGTTCTTCAGCTTTTGAAATTATGAAGTGAAACTGCTGTTCAGGAAAAAGCTAACAAATGGTTTGTTGGACTGTATTTTTTTTGTCATAGAGTTGATCTACATTAATCTAATAGCTGTTTGATCAAAGTGTTTGCTTTTGTATAATAATATGTGTATTACTGAGCTGAGAAAGTATCTGTGTGTATTTCTTTTTAATGAAGGGGTGATGGAGGATGACAGCTTTCTATTTTTAATTGCCATGGATCCTGTTGCCTGGTTGCCTCTGGGCCACAGTAAGGGTGCAGACACAAATATTCTCTAATGAGTATTAATCTAATCACTGTCTGATATAAACAAGGCTTCTGTAATGATTCCAGACCCCCACCGTCATCACTTCCTGACTCTGGCATTTAGGCTGAGGGTATTTGCATTAAAATTAGATAAAAAAAAAAAATTCTGAACAAATTGAAGGACGTTCTTGAGGCGAGCATGGCAGGAAGGGGGGATATTGATAGCTGGAAAAATGACCTCTCATTTTGTCTGAATTTGACTCTTAAAGGAGAAATGGATCATTTAGATGTTGTGTTTCTGAGAATCAGATGCCAAACTCAGAGAATGGTCATGCACTTAAATATAACTAAGCATTCATTAATGGCAACCCAAAATGCTGTTTCTTCAAAATAATAATAATAATAATAATAATAAAAAAGAAATTAAATACAGAAATATTGGCCTATTGAAAAGTAGAGTACAGTCATTTTCAATAACTGAACATGTGATCCAACAAGGCTCACTGGTCAGATTAAATGTGTGCTTGGAAAATAACTTTAAGCAGGAAATAAACCTGCTTTTCATTGAACCCATATTTATGTGTTACATTTGTGCTCCGATGTAATTTTCTGTATATTTTAATTAGCTGTAAGCAGAAACTCAACGTAGTTAACAGAAAGAGGCTTAAAAACATCCATCTGTATTTAATCAATACAATTTGTTTCACTTGAAATAAACTTTTTAATAATGTTCTGTTTTATTCAGTACATCAATACACACTTCTTTTGAATGAATTACTGCAGGTAATTCACGTTACCACAGACGGAGGCAAAACCCTGAAAATGGACGATGGATTCATCCTAATGGGAGTTTATAAACTGAGTAAAACATTGTGTTTTTTTTTTTAAAATGATGTCAACTAGAACATGTTTTTTTTTTCTCCGCTCTTTTCCCCAGGCTTAGCATCAGTTCTTGGCAAGAAGTTCATTTAATATTTGACATTCCAGCTTGAATGTCATTTGAACATATAAAGCATTCAAGCAGCTAGGAGATGTTTGGGACGCCTCAGGGATGAATGGTAAAACCGTGCGCAGGTGCCAAGTTCTGTTGGAAAACGACATCAGTGTCTTTATAAAGCTTCTCAGTAGAAGGAAGCATGAAGTGCTTTAAAATTTCCAGATAGACGGCTGTGTTGACTGTCGACCTGATGAAACACGGCGGGTCAACAGCTTGGCTCCACAAATCAACAGCGATTGTAGAAACTTGGATTTTAAGCCTTTCTGGTTTTCCTCTCGGATCTGGAATTTGATTTTCAATTGAAATGAAAACATTACCTTCACATTTTGACCACTAACCAATGGTTGTGTCCTTCTGATAGACTTCTCTTTGTACTGGTCATTCAGCATTGAGAGTGTGGGTCCATATTCTTGTAGCGAGTGTCATCGACTTCCTGTTGGACTGGTCCAGTCAGCACTCTTCTCTTCAGTTTGTAGGACATGACATGGAGATGACTTTGCACTTCTGTAGTAAAACTATTTTTACTTACCCTTTTCTAATAATCTAAGAAACTTCATGGGTTCTGGCTAGCTCTAACACAGAGTCAAAAAAATGAATAAAAGTAAACACTTGAAACATATCCTTCAGTGAATTACTGAAGTAAATCAGCTTTTCCATGATTTCTGAATGTATTGTGTTGAACTTGTTCCAACTTTGTGACAAAAAAAAAAGATGAATATTTCTCTCAAAAAGTATAAATGTTACTGCAACATCAGCTCAAGAAAAATGTGTGAGTGTGTGTGAAAAGATATTGGCATTGAGAGGGAAGATTACTTACCATTTGTTGCCACACAAACGTGGAAAGACTCTCCACCACCAGTGGGAAATATCTTCTTGTGTGCCTACCTTAACAAAGAAAACAGTGAAAACTGCACCCTTGTCTGTCTTGTTTACCTCGCTAGATTGAGAGGGTTACCTCCAAGGGCAAGGGGACATGAATAATGCCCACCACCTGCACCTGTTTCCTCTGGATGCTGTGGCTTTAATTACCTCAATTAGCATTTGGGAGATTGTTTGTAAGGATCTTTATCTACAGTGATGGAGCATACGCTCAGAGGGGATGCTAACTCATTGGAAAACACAGACAAATTGTCTTCCACTATAACCTTCTGCAACAGCCATGTCTCCAAGCGCACTCTGAATGAGCTCTGCGCTCCTGCTCAGATTGAGATAACACATTGACACGTGATCAAATAAACTATATGTTAGTGTGACACATGGAAGACGACGGTGTTATGAAAGACTAAGCGGGCGGGGGGAGCTGAAATCTTTGATCTGCAAAGCAACAGAAAGGCATCATTTGTAGATACAAGATGACATAATTGTGAACTAAGGGATGTCTCAGGCTGTCCTCCTCCACTCTGGGAGTTTATTAGAAGTCGTTGGGAGAAACTGTGCCGATTTCCGCCTACTTTTTGTCCAAAACAACACACTCCGAAGTGCACCGTAGCTTGATTTTGCTTCTGCTTTAGCCAGTGATCTGTAACATGTGATTTGTCCCCTTTCATTTCCATAATGGCTTCTTGAGCTCCCTCATGGAAACGTATGGAGACCCCCCTCTCACTGTATAGGATTTGTCCTGCACTAATGGAGCCGAGATTGGATTCTGGCACTTATGTGTGCCGAGATGATTCCTCCTTTTCAGTGCCGTTCACTTACTCCTCATACATAATACATAGGTTTAAAGCAGTATTGCTTTGCCGGCGAACTCATTTATTAACATGGAAGTCTCAGAGGGATCAGAAAGCTCAGCATCAAGGTTTGCTTAAGCACTGCTCTCATTATCACTGGAAACCACAAGGGACTCCCTTCCTTCAACAGGTGAGGGAAGAATAATCATCAGTATTTTGTGACTGCATTGTGTTTTATAATTATGTAACTGTCATCAACAGACTTTTTCCGTCTTAAATGAGACTCGATTTTTCTTTGTAATGCCCTTAAAGTCACATATTCTGTTTCAATTTTAGCTTTTTTAGCTTTTCTTTGGTCTTGATATGAGGTTTTGAAACATACATTTGTGGTTCTGTAACACCTCAGCACGGTATGGATCACCTCCGTACCACGCCGCATGGATGCAGTATTTTCTGTAAAAGAAACCCAAACCAAATATTCAGTGCAGTCACTGTGTGTTAGTACACAGATTTACATTTTAGTTAGCTGACTTAAAAATCCTTTTTTTTTTCTTTTCTTATATTTAAAGTTTGGGAGAAACAAAATTTTGCCGTCTTTGCTATCTGAGACATAACCATCTAAATTGACAGACGTAAACACTTAAGATGCATAATTTTATATGTGATAATTTTATATATTCTATGAGTTTCAGTTTAACTTCATGGTTTCTGAAGTTAATGCAAGCTACTCTGAGTCTAATATTAGTAATGTAGACTTCTGTTTCTTGAAATAACATCTTTACTTGAGTAAACGTATGTTGAAGCTGCAGTTTTACATTTGGCCTGCATCGGATGACCTTAATATATAATTGTGAAATGTTTCTTTTCCCTTGGCTATATTATTATTATTTTTTGGGAACTGCCCTGAAATCATCAAGCTTGGCAGTCGATCTGCGGCCACATTGACTTTTTCTTTTGCCAGAAGTCACTTTTTTCTGAAAAAGATGCTGGAGCTGGAGAAAAAGCATTAGGGGCTGATTGGACAAACGTCAGTTTCTTTGAGCACTTTGAATCAGTTTTCAAAAGACCACCAGCTCACTAATCAGAGGCGCTGAACAAAGCGAACGAGAACAAAATTACTTTTGAGAAAAATTACTGGCTTAGTGTTTCATAAGAGAAGTCTGATTTCATGTAATCCAACACTATGTTAGAAGATGTTTTGGAAGCCAGTGCCAAGTAGCTGTTGATTATATTCCACTTAAAGGTGCTTCTGCATTGGTTTCACGTCTGACAGCAGATGGCTTCATCTAACATTTATGCTGTCTATGGATATTACCGCCTGAGTCCAAGTGACTGTGGTGTTAACAAGGCATTTGGTCCACACATCTGTCCGTAAAACTTTTACATGAAGCAAGTAAGGAAATTATAAAATGCACTTTTTATGGCACAAACTGTGACAGGTGTGGGTGGGCTCCTGTGAGCTCCTATAGAATATATAACACATAATCAGATAAGAAACAAATTCAATATTTAACAGAAGCAGAGAAAACATATCTTTACCCTTGAGAGATAGTGTCTCCTTGTTGAATGTTTTCCTATTAATTTGTATCCAGCAGTAAAAAAAAAAAAAAAAAAAAAAGTCCAGTCTTACTTGAACTAAGGAAAATTTGGACATTGTGCAGTCATCTTTTTAAAGAACCTTTGTTCTACACCTAATTAATCTTTTATTTATTTCCTCATTTATTGACGTCATGCTTGAGTCATGTTTTTTGTAAAAGTGCATGCAATAATTTGAGCGATTTCCCAGCATAGCCTTCACAGGTTAATAGCTAAATTGTGCCCCTGAAATGCTATTTCTTATGTGTCTTAGGTTTTTCTATGGCATATGTACACATAAGACTCACATGGCTTTAAGTAAATATCCAGCATCCCCTTTCAACCGAATCATAGAAAGCAGTCCAGTCATTTTATAGCGTTAAAGTAGCCTGGCTATTGCCTTCCTATGAAATTCCTCTTGATTTTTATCTCCCTCCAGTGCGCCGTCTGGGATTCCTGTCATTGAGCTCAATGTTTCTGGTTGAATTTCCAATCAGAAAACAGAAGGACGAGTTATCAATGGTGATGTCAATATTTTATGCTGTTACAGAAATGTAGTCTGAGTTTGACAGTGGCAGCAGAGGAAGTGGACAAAGCAATTCAGTCTGAGCAGATTAATAAGACGTTTTATTGATGGAAAAAATGTCATGGTTCTAATTGGGGATGGGGTTGTTCACAGTGCACGCTTTTTCAAGCTGGCGCATTACATATGTCACAACCTAATATGAGAGATTGGGTAAAATTTCAAAATTTGATCTCCTAGTTTACTATGCAGATGCTTTGTCTTCGCTGAAGAAGGTTCACTCACCTCAGTCTGCCAAATACTTGGGTTTCTGATATTGCAACAAACAAAGTGGCAAAAACGTTCAAGTAATTTAACAAAGTATTAGGGATATAGAGGTATTGAAATCCATTCTGCATGTGAAAGAGATACATGGTCTCAATACCCCTGCAGTGACAGAGTGATATTGCAAATAATCAAGGAATTTAATAAACTATGTTCAGAAATACTTGTTTCTGAGCTGATTGTCTTAGTTTTGGTTGCATTAAAATGCTGTAGTTTCATTGATTAATTGATTGATGTTAATAGAAATAGAGGTTGTTTTTATTTTTATCTTTTGGAAAGTTTTTTTTTTTTTTATCCAAATCAGAACACTAAATTTGGCTTTGAAGTTAGAGAGCAGGTTAATATCTGTTAAATGGTTGCAGTGAACTCGAACAATGAAATATTCAGCACTCAAACAGTTAGAAGCGTTCTAATGATTCCTGCGAGAATCACGGACACAAGTGGAGTTTCAGAAGAAATAATCATTAAAACCTCGCAGGGCTCCAGATATTTAGATATTCCGCTCGACTCTTTGGTGGGAGATGTTTAATGGCTTTCGAGTGTCATTAGGATGCAAGCAGCAGAAATTAACAAGGAGCTGTTGAATGTGAGGAGCTACACAAAATCATTTTTTGATTGTCTTATAATGTAGAGTAGGCAGTTTTATTGTAATTAGCGATACTTAGTAATGTGTGAAAGACAAAACTGTTTTCTCTTTTTTACTTAATGCAGCATCATTGTGCATTACTCTAGTAGAACAACTGCTTAAGGGCTGTTATGTGGGAAATAATCTATCTAAACAATCAAATAATCTAAAGTTATTACTTGGAGATTAAGGAAAAAGTAAAAAGTATTGACTAAAACTGCGTTTATACACTGATCAATTTTCCTAGAATGTTCTATTAGTAGTTTTGTGACATCCATAGTGCAAGCTAAATTGTCATTGAGGGGATGGGTATGGGACAGCGTCAGTGTGTGTTTGAGATTTTATTTTGGGAATACATATGCATGCTACATGACCGTATGAGAGCATGTGTGCATGCTGCATGGCTGTGAGCGTTTGAAGGTGTGTGTTCCTGCATGTCTCTGTCCTCTCCTGGCCTGATTCTGTAGTGCTTTGATTTGAGCGCGGTGATCCAGCTAAGACTCGGAGCAAATACACGGATTAGGCCGCAGCAGTGCAGATAACACTCTGATCAAAGTGTCCCGGCTGCTCCTCTGACAGGCACAGAGAGGAAAATAAGTTAAAGGAAGAGATTCTGCACTCCCGCAGCCCGAGTCGCACACTTTCTATATCCACCGGGTAGCAAGACAGACAGGAGGGGAATGTCCTGTTTCATCTTCCGACGACTTTGCTGTCAGTTGCAGGGGAGAGAAATCACTCTGGTTGGTCCTGTCAGGGTCCATCAGGGTCGCCGAGACAGGAAACAAAATCTCCATCCAAATGGGGAACACTCCTCGCTTTTGTCGGGCTTTTTAGTTCAGTTTTATTTCTTTTTAACCAATCTTACCAGTTTTAGCCTCAAGATAATATATAACGTACATTGTCATGATTTTGTGATTTCTGACACAATTAATTGACTTAGTCAAGTTAATAGTTTTTTCTAAAGATTTGCTCTCCTCATCAAATCTTCATAAAAATAAATAAAAGTTTACTGGGTTTTTGAAAGAGGAAGTAATTCTTTTTTCTTCTTTGCTAAATGTTACAATCTTGTTTCTCTACCATTGCATTTATTCTTCACTCTTGTTTTCCTTGTTCTGTTTTCTTTTTTCACCTGCTAATTTATTCCAGTTAGATACTGCTCTCTCATTGATTTTGGTCTGTTTCTACTTGATTTCTGTCAGTTAACAGCAACTCAACCGACCTTTGTTCATTATTAGTTGCCACAGTAAATATTTTTGCCTCGTTCTCGACTCCCATCACTAAGCGGTAGAGAAGCTGCCTCTCCTACTCTTTGCTTACAAGTTAAATATATATTAAAATTGATCCAACTAATAAGAGTTTATTGAAAACTTTGTTCATTTACCAGCTATGTGGTTGATGAGCATAATAATGTAATGGTAGAGATGGTCATCGTGATAAAAAGCAGAAAGTAAAGATGGGCCATTTTTATGATTCTATTTATTTGCCTTAGAAAAATAGGTATACTGCTTTTAACTTTGTTTTGTCAGTCCAGTAGGTCTCTGCATATTACATTCATACACACGCGTCACCATTCATGGGTGTGCTTTGAAACAGGCTGTTTTTAATATTAAAATTAAAATCAGAAATCACTTTAATTTGAAACTTTGCATTAAGTCCTAAGTGCATAGTTACAGCTTCACAAAGTAATGCCTTGTTTTTGCATACATGTGTGTTTGGTTGCCCGGTTATGCTATATGTAAATATGCATCTGATTATTCAACTTAATGAAATGCATGTCTTTAGTAATGGATGATAACTTCACCCCAGTGATGGGAAGACTGAATTTTAACATATTTTTTGCCCAGTGGATAAAAATGCTACAAGCTATACTGAAGCAGTGAGCTGGGTGGTTGGTCAGCCTGCTGGTCATTTTTGTTCAATAAAATATGATCCATATTTTTTCTATATGGCTTTCTATTCTTCCCATCCAACTCTTGGTTATTACAAATGTTCACTTTTTCCATTTGAATGTATTTGAATGTTTTGTTAAACTTTGCAACATCATTTATTTAATGAGCTGGCATAGTGTCACTATAATTACTCTTTGCAAAAGTAAAATTGCACAGGGAGTTTTATAGATGATACCATTGAAAAAAACACTTCCTGGCTTCATATTAAGAAGTTACAAAAACAATAGTGAAAACCAAGTTTTGTTGGCAACTCCCAAAACTAATCTTAAAAAACTATTGAAAACGCCAAACCAGAAACAGAAACAACTGAATTATTAATTACTATCAGCTCTAATTTGTCCATGACGTTCTTAAAAAGGGCTGATTTCTCGGCCGTTTTTCTAGGGTGCATTAGTCTGTCCATCTTTTAGAGAGCAGGGTGTGTAACACTTTTCACCTGTTACACAATTTGAAACTGTGGTCGGATATCAGATTATGTTATAAGCAGTGACATGCGGTGAGGTTTGTAACTGGTGAGGCACAGACTGCAGAGTCAGATGTACAAATCTAAAATCCAATATAGAAGCGATATTTAAATTTTGACCATAACTAATTAAAACTTCTAACAATATAATAGCAAGAAAGATTTTTAAAAAAAAATTAATAAGGTCACATTTTTTTTTTATTATTTAAATGTTTTGTTGGGTGGAAATTGTGCATGAGCTTACCTTTATCTTATATGATGTCCATGTCCCTATCCTTCTTCTCAAATATCTCTGTCACTCTGTTGAAAAATGAAAAAATCTTTGTCTCGAATTTGTCTTTCATTTTCAAAAATCTGGCAGCCGAAGAGAGCGGCCCTGATTCGTCTGTATTTCCCCTGTTCAACCTGTTCTGTTGTCAGTGTTTTCAATGCGTAGAAGAAGAGCACCTATTGTTCGTTGTGCGTATGGGGCTCAGCACTGCCCCCTGTAAGTGAGGCATGGGACTTTCTGCCTCAGGTGTCTCATTTTCACTGCACATTGATGGACGACCAGAAAGGCTAAATGTGTCACACACGTTCATTAAATATATTAGAGACCGTGGAACGTGTGTAGAAAATGTGTAATTAAACAAGTCATATAAAGACAGCCATCAATGGGCTTGTGCCAAATGCCTGCTTCATCTCCCTGTGTGATACAACGCCCCCAGAGGCGAGGCACAGCACTGCACTGCCTCCCCTCTGTCGTCTTTCATGTATTTCAGCAGGCAATGCGTAAATTCAGCGATTTTGACTGTAAAAAAGTTGAAATTACCAATAAGAAAAACAATTTATAAAAAATTGATGTGAATAAACAGATTTTCTTTCAAAATTTTTAGCATCTATTTTACTTCTCATGGCCTTATTTTTACGTATCAGGACTACAGGTGGACCTCTGACTGCACGTCACCGCCTGTAAATATTTCATCCCACATCAACATCTGCTATGAAGCCACACCTTCTATATCAAGACCAACATCAGACTATTCAGTTCATAGTCATTCTGAAGTCCTAATGCACTATTTTAATACAGCCTTTGGAAAAGACTACTGGGGAATTAGAGTTAATTACAGCTGATTCAGAAGGCTGCAGACAGCATTTTGACAACAAAAGCAGGCACAGGCTGAATCAGTTCTATGGGAGAGATTTAGTAATTTGGCTTTGTAATAAGGTTGTATGAATATGATTGCTATGCTTCTCTTTGTATCAGGTAGAGAATTTGCATAATTATTAGTTGATTTTTTTTATTTTTTTAATTTACAACTCCTAGGATTTTAGCTTTTACTGTGGCATGTTATTAATGCCAGTACACCTGTAAAGATTTTCTAATTCAATGACTTGAGAAATCTTCAGCCACCTAATGGGCATTCCTTCCTCACAGAGATGGAGAATCACACTCAATAACTTGATCTTTATTTTGTAATTTATGAACGTATTCTGGGATTTGGAAAACATCAACTTTTGTCTTACTAACATTAAACCGTCAGAGATCTTTCTTTTTTTTTCAGCAGTACTGCAATTGTAATTTTGCAAAATATGCACAAATATTAAGAAGCAGGACTTTCTAAAATAAAAAACTGAGAATCATATCCGTAAATGTTTGATTTAGAATATAACTCTGATGAATCAGAGCTATATTCTATGCATGCTATATGCTATGACATAAAGTTACGGTTAAAACAAGTGGTGATTAGGTTAATGATCATCTTTAGATCCCTTTCCTCATCTTAATTTGATTAATTTAAAAGCATATTCATCTTTCATACTCTGCTGATTTCACTTAAACTTTGTGATCTACCAGCACAGTAAAGTCAAAAACATCACAAAATGCATAAACATAGTAGAGGACTGACTTTTATGTAAATATCAATTTAAATGTATTTACAAAGCACTTTAAGAGCAGCAGGAGCTGCACCAAAGGACTTAAAGAAATAGAAAAAAAAAGCCTTGAGCTCATTATGTAGCAGTACTCTGTTCTGCAGACTAACACCTACTGTGGCATCTCAATCTCACGTGCAAAGAATTAATGGTTGGTTTGTTGTAAGAGTATATTTTATTGAGGTAAATATATAACAAAATAGTAAAGAAAACAAAATAAAATTATATTTTGTTTTATAGATGATGAACGATGTGTTGCTTAAGTTTGATTTTCAGTCTTAGTCTCGACTGTTTAGTCATATTAGACACAAAAGTGACTTAACCTTCCTTGTGAAGGAGGAAAAAAAATATGCCGTATCTTAACCTGTAAGGTTTTAGTGTTTTTTTGGATGCTGAGTAGGTTTAGATTGTTTTGAGAACAATAATTATTTTTCTATATAAGTGTTATTTCTAAAACAACCAAAAGGTTCAACTTAAACAGAAAGTTGAATAAGTTATTCTGTTATTCTTTAAAGTCCTGAAAATGACATTGGAATTGACAAAATCAGCTGAATAGTTTACAAAATCAGTGATTCGTCCTTCTCTGCCGAATAATGAACTACACGAGCCTAATCCTGCCTGCATGTCCTCCGTCGTAACAAAAAGAACACCTTGTTCCTATGATTATCATAAACGACAAAACTGTTTGATTGAGTCTGCTTTTTCCTAAACATGATTCGTGCACGCACCTGTCAACCAGGATGAGTTTAAGTTCTTCTGCAGTCAGATTTGTTGTGCTGCCACACGCAGATCAACATTAAACCCGACTAGGGGAGTCCTGGTGCTGCTAAGCAGAAAGAGCTGCAGAGTTTAAGGGTTGAGGTGCTTTCCCTCCGTCGACACCAGCTTATTACTTATCCATGAAGGACTGTTAACCACACTGAAATAGAATCAGATCTATTCACAACAATGGTTTTAATTAGATCTGTGTGTGGGTGTGCTTACACTACCATCGCGCCTCTGTGTGTACAGGACTGCACGCTTGTCAGTGGACAGCAGCAACCTTGAAACCCAGGAGTCCCATGTGAAACGTGATGGTGTGCTTCTGTGTGTTTATCACCTCAGACTAATTGATTAATGTGTTTCTGATGTCGTCTAGAAAACAAATTGCTTTCACCACATACACACACAACCTCTCTGTCTCTCACGCATACACACGTACACACACATTGTTGAACTTTATGTAATTAACGCCTGAATGGACCATGTTTTTCAGATGCGCCAGTGCTGATGTGGAAAATAAGAGGGGATTAATGCAGCCTTCTGTTAATTCCACTGCCTGCTTTTACACAAAAGACAGACCAGAGATAGACAGTCAGTTCTATGTAGTTAATAGGGTAATTAATACTTAAGTCCTCTTAGCACTGTACCATTTTCTACAATACTGTGACACAACACCTTAAGGCCAGGCAAGACATTAAGGGATTTTAATACAAATCTTTATTGTTAATATCCAATTAGAGAGGTCTTCAACACCTATATGTTATAAAGTCCTACTTAGTGTTTCAACAGGTTACTTCATTAAGAGCTAAAATGTATCCAGTACTTTAACATCCCAAACCAGGCTTATCATTTGTGTCTATATATATATATATATATATATATATATA